>QLPI01026075.1:0-10308 GCA_003314275.1 Chroogomphus rutilus
CCCTCCGTTTTGACAGCCAGTTGCGTGAATACCAAGCAACAAAAAGGGGGACTATAGGACCAGGAGAGATGACATTTGACCGATGTCCCTTGGAATGTGGAATGTCAAGAGCAGGTGTAGAGGAGGATGATCTAGAAGAAGGAGAGAAAGAACTAGAGGAGGGAGACCGTATATTTGTGACCCGGATATATGCAGAGGAGGAGGAGGGGCGTGTAGCCAGGACACACTCACAGAAACTAGCAGAGGAGGCACAGAAGGAGAAGAAGAAAAGGACGGTGGAAGAAATGGTGCCAGCACACTACCTGGAAGAGTTTAGAGGAGTCTTCACAAAGGAGGGGTTTGACAATAACCTTCCTGAACGACGGCAGTGGGATCATGCAATCTGTCAAGCGCCGGATTCTGACGGACTTCGGTACTGCCGAGGGGTGTTGTCGAAAGGTCGGGCGGACTATGGCCAAGTCCTGCAGGCCAAGAGTAGTGGCGTTGGCTTCAATGTACTCGTGCGTTGCGCCCTACTTGCCGTGCGTGCCACTGTATTTGCAACAGACTGATACTCAGGGGGATGCTGAGAATGCCGGCCTGAGTCGAGGACTTAATAGAAGAGAAGAAGGTAGAAGGGCCTAAGCCTAGTCGATACCCAGAATGAGGAAGCATGTACATCCATGTCCTACTTATATATGTCAAGAAGCGACATGTGGAATAAGGAATGTGGGACAACAAGGTATGCAACGCATGTGGTTATTGTCCACAACGAGTAAAATTAGAATAAGAGATGTAGGGTGGAATTAGAACAATGAAGGACAGAATAGTAGGACGTGCCCTAGCACAATAGGAAATGCCCGATTGTAAAACAAGGCCATAACCGAAGATAACACAAGGGCAGGAAGTGCCGAGGTGAGGTGGACTGAGGAGTGAGGAGTGGGCGTAGGAATGAGGGGTGTGACCGATATGTGCGTCTGGCCGAGAACAACTCATTGAATGGTTCGTACTTGGTTACTAATGGAGTATTTTATTCGGTACCGCCGAGTGATCGGGTCCTCGGTACGCGTACTTGACACAATCGAACTAAAGCCAGGGGCCAAACCATTCTCAAGCAAGGTGTACCCACTCAGTCTAGAGGAACAGAAGCAGCTAGACGAGTTTTTGGAAGAAAACCTAAAGTCAGGGAAGATCCGACCATCCAAGTCTCCTATTGCATCACCATTCTTCTTCATCAAAAAGAAAGATGGCAGCTTGAGGCCAGTGTAGGACTACCGACGGCTGAATGCAATGACAATCAAGAACCGCTATCCACTGCCCCTGATTTCTGAAGTGATCCATAAACTACGCCATGCACGTATCTTCACTAAGCTGGACATTAGATGGGGATACAATAATGTCCGAGTCAAGGAAGGAGATGAACACAAAGCAGCCTTCATCACCAACCGAGGCCTTTTTGAACCACTGGTCATGTTCTTTGGATTAACCAACTCCCCTGCAACATTCCAGACAATGATGAATGACATCTTCCATGAATTGATCAATGAAGGATGCTTCAGCACCCATATAGATGATATCATGATCTACTCGACAGACTTAAAAGAGCACAGAAGGACTGTCAAGCATGTCTTGGCCCTACTACAAGAACACAATCTCTATCTCAAACCAGAGAAATACGAGTTTGAGAAAGAGAAGGTGGAATATCTGGGATTGGTGGTAATACTTGCTCTGCCTGCAGAGCCTGACTCCCCTGAACAGGTCCATGCAACTCAGGGAGCACTCGCTAGGCAATATCATCCAGAATGCCCTCACCCCTGCCCCTGTTGACAACTTGACTGGCTACAAAACAGGTGCCATCATCTCCAGCCTCGTTTCCTGCATCGGCATGGCCACACAGGTTGATCCCCGACCGCCTTGTGCTCTGAGTGATCTCACCCATGCGCATTTGCACCGTACTCTGTAATGCCATGGGGCCCTTCCACCTGGTCTTTCAATTGGCTGCCATCCCGTATCTCAGCTGCATGCTGCTTTGACATGGTGATGCATGCCCTATGTAATGCACTCGTCATCGTTACTAGCTGCAGATGCACTTGAATGTACTATGGCAGCTGTCCATGTGCTACTGAAACCAGGATGAATTGGCCCATCAATGTAGGCAGGGTTTTGGTTTGAGTTGATTGTAGGAACATAGCTAAAGGAGTGGATGTGTTGGGACTGGCATGGGTGCTGGCCAATATGGAGGCAAAGCTTGAGGTGCAGAGTGTGGAAGGAGAAGAGGGCCATTTGTGCGACCCAGAGAGGGGGTAGGCTAGACGGGCATATCGTCGTGTGCACGATCCAAGGTCGATATTTGAGCATGGCCCTCCTCCAGGCCAAGCTCTCCCTGTTGAACATTTTTCGCCCACACATGTCTGCACTGCCACTGGAGAAGACCATGCATGGCCCTGCATATTGTGCCAATGACCGTCTCCATGGAGTCCTGCCATGGTACCGACACTGACCGAACAGTGGTATTTAGATGGGCTGCCCATAGGCTAGCGTGATGTCCTTGTGCAACTGCCATGGACCCTGCGATCCGGCTGATACCTGTCGCACCCGTTTACATGTTTGGACACGTTACAATGGCCCCACGCACAGGATCAAGCCAACTGTACATTCAGGTTCGACATGTATTGCATCGCACAGCTCGTGCTGTACAACTGCCACCATCCGCTTGACGTGCGCCTGCCGTCTCAGCTGTATGTGCTGTCACAAGAGTTGGCAACCCACTGTAATTCGCTCAGTGTCAACGACGTCCACTTGTGGTCCCCAACAGCCAGGTTGGCTGCAGAGCCCCCCCCCCTTTTTCTCCCCAACCAGCATGTAGGGGTTGTCCAGCAACCCAAGGCGACACTGCCATGATCGTTCTCCACAGCTGCTGTCGATTCCGTGAATGCCTCAGGAAGCCACATCCGCTGCACAGCTCGGTCTGCACCCATCCTCCTAATGTATGCCCACCCTGTCATAGGGGCTTGGTGACCTGTCTGGGTCAATGTCGTGCTTGCTGCAATCCTCTTTATGACCGATGGTATCATACAGCATTTGATCGCTGTAGTCGTCCCCCACTGCCATCGCCCGATTGCTGTGCCATGCGGCCTTTCGAGGCCCTGTCATTCCATCCCCCCATCGTACCACCCTTGGTGCCATCACACCTCCCTTGTTGCGCCCACGATGAGCAGTGCACCTGCACCTTGCCACTTGTTCTCGGCACCAAGCACAGTCACCAGTGCATGCATCCTCACTCCCGCACTGCTGCCCAATAAGGAGGGCACCTGCCAGGTGAGACGAGTCCACGTCAGTGCATATCACATCATGCAGATCGCATTGTATGGCCGTCACGACCCGCTCAATGTGCGCCCACCGTCTCCACCATATGCCCCGACACCCACACACCTCCCGTATCACAAACTGTCCTCGGTGGCATCTGTGACACCCGTTCTCATCCAGCAGTCTCAAGTCGGCACTCCTGGGTTTGCCTCCTACCGTGGCCACCTGCTCTGGCTCATACTGGGGCTGTAATCCATTGCTGTGTCTTGCTCCCACTGCATTCATGCTTCTGCACATTCTGCCTGCCATTGGACGCGTGCTGAAGAGTTGTGATCACCGCCAATGCATGATGAACACGCTCCACTTGTATGCAATGTCGTTGCCTTGACGCACGGCAGCCCAGGAGGTCATGTAAGGCACGTTCACTGCTCAGCTAGATCTGCATTCGCGCTCGCATTACACACTCTCATGCCATCCCACTTGATCCCGGTGTCCAATGCACCGCTTATGCTGGACCAATGTGTGACCCAGCATACGTCAACATTCTTGCGGGATCATCCACGGTGTCCTTGTATCGATGCCTATGTATCTGCCCATAACTGATTCTGCATTCATCGTGCATCTGCCCATGACCGATTCTGCATTTATCATGCATTGCTGCCCAACCGTGCGATCTTCGTCGCTTGCTGTGGCAGAGGTGGACAAAACACCATAACCTGCTCGTCGCCAACAACATCCGTGCACTCGTCCAGGGCCTCAAAGTGACGCCCTTGTGATGGTTTGTCGCTGTTGCCACTGGCTCCAGAGTTTCATCCTCATGCGGTGACTTCAAAGCGGTGCCCCCACGCTCATTCTTGGTGTTGAAAGTGCCGCCTATGCTTGACCATGCAAGTGTCATCTGCAACACCGACCGATGCCCCTGCGATTGCTCCTTGGTTGCCACTGCCCTGGCTCGTTCCCAATCTGAGCAGCTGCTGGGTCTTGTTCCTACTGCGTGGTGGCTCCCGCACCTTGCCGCCAATGACAGCACCCTTATACACTGGCCATCACAATCATCGTCACCCCATATATGGTTTCCGCACCTTCAGCCTACCGCTGGATGTGTGCAGTGCCGACTACGTGATCCGCCTACCATCTGGGCATACACCAACAAGCTGGGACAGCCACTGATGTGTACCGAATGTGACCCACTTGACGCAGGTGACATATGCATTGATCAACGCACTTGAGCAACTGCCAATGACTCGCTCATAAGTCTCCCTTCGGTGACACCCTGTGTCGTCTGCTGTAGTCACTGACTCTGGGGATGCATCAAAAGGTCACATAAGCTGTGCTCATCAGTAATGCCACATGCTCTGGCCCTCTTGGCCTCTTGTTCTCAACTATCGAGTTGTCTGCTATGTCTGATGAGCAGCATCACCCGTTCCATACCCTTGGCCATCATAGGCATAGCTGAACCGGTATGCACATGCACCCATTCAGTGGCCATCTCGGGTGCCCTTTGGCAGGCTCTATACATCAGTTCGGTCAGTGTCCCTCATGCATAGTTCGTAGACTAGGTGTGTCTATATCCATGTGTCGGGTTGCCACATTCTAGAGAGGGGGTAATGTCAAGGGACCACCGGTTTATTCCCTTTTCTTCCTTTTCCTCCCCTTATTCCCTTATTTCCCTTATCCCTTTTACCTTTATTACTTCCCTAATCCTTTCCTTATCCTACTCCTTCATCCTTATATTGTAGTCCCTTTTCCTTTGTCTCCTTTTATCTTCCTTGCTGGCTGTGATGGGTTTGTTATATCACAGTCACAGTAGCTATACAGTTGCTGCTGAGGTAAGGGGGTCCTCGGTTCTTCTCTTCTAGACCTCCCTACCAGGTAAGCAGCTTGTATGTATTTAGCTACATTGTCTTTTATATATTTACTTCTGGACCTTTTTTCTGCCAAGTTTGCTTCACCATTAGCATCGTCCAAGGGTGGCATTTGGGGTTCTAGAAGGGGGCTTGACAAGTGTTCAGATGGTGGGTCTGGGGCTGGTGAAGGGTTTGATGGTGTATGGACGTCGGGTTCTGTGGCAGGTAAGTTTGGGGTCAAAGATGCGTGGCATACTGAAGCTACTCTAAGTGTTTGAACGGCTCTGATTCGTTCACTGCATCTCATAGATGATCAGGAGTATGAGTTCAAATATACTGTTAGAGTCTGAGTTTGTGTCAGGTCCGAGCTGACATAAGTTGGTCCAAGTCATGTATTTGGAGTCTTAAGGACTTGGCTTAAACTTGTATGTTGTGTCCTCCTCGATCGTCAGTCCTTTATTTCAGAGGTTTGGAGAAGATAAGTTCAGAGTTCAGAGGGTAAGTGGGAATACTAAGTCGATATTCGAACTAAGGTATAGTACAGAAGTCTGGAGGTATTTATACATGTGGTCCTCATTGTAACTAATTAGGAATGGTCAAGAGAACAATAAGATGAACAAAAACAGGTTACAAGAGAAATATACATCTGGTGTTACAATAAGACTATTGTTCGATGAGAAAGGAAAGATGTCCAAGGTCTGAGGTGATTGATGCGGGTCGGGCTCGGAGGTGGCAGGGTTGGTTCAGACTTGGTTCAAAGTAGGATTCTTTGTAGCACCCTATGTCAGATGTCTGGGATATCGGAGTTATATCATGGATATAACACCCCTCAACTGTGCCGAATGCACATCTGCTGAGCCATCCTCTAGGTTCAGTGGCCTTCCAGTGAAACTCAAGTTTTGACAAGTAAAGAGCAATTGTTGAATTACAGAGGAAAAAATTTCCTATGAGGCTTGCATTTTCCATGACAATAAACAAGTCACAAGACAATCTCTGGGAACTGTCAAGCACCGGACATACTGACAGGCCTCGGGAAAGCCGAAGGGGGGGGGGGATGGTTAATGGCCAAGTCCTGCAGGCTAGAATAGTGGCATGGCTTCAATGTGCTCGTGCGTTGCGCCCTACTTCCCATGCGTGCCACCAATTTGGGACAGAGGGATACCTGGGAGAGTGCCGAGAGTGTCGGCCCAGGTAAAGGACTTGGGACAGAAGAAGGGAGGGCAAGAAGGCGTAAACCTAGTTGATTTCCAGAACAAAGAACCATCTACATACATTGGCTACTTATATAGGCTAATAAGTGAGATGTGGAACAGAGTGGCACAAGGAATGGAGAACAATAAGGTATGAAGAATCATGTGGAGGTATTGTCCACAATGATCAGGAATAGAACAAGGAATGTGGACAACAATAGAACAATAAAGTATGGCCGAGGACAAAAGAGTGAGTGAGAATAGAACAATGAGAGTGGCAAAACATAAAACAATAGGGCCACTGCCGAGTGGCAACAAAGAGTGAATGTCCTGAAGGTAAACAGGCAAGGGGAAGGAAGGGGAATGAAGGAATGACAAAGGATAGAGGGGATAGGATGAGGAAGGTGAACCAAACGATGAGCCAAATGTACCGGACCAAGAACATGTACTGGCGAGGGATGCCTTGTTACTGGTGTGTGGGACTAAAAGGCAAGGGTTGTTCGGTCAGTACTACCGAGTGAACCAGAGCTTGGAATCAGGGGCTTGACAGGAACAGTAGGAATTGACTTACGGTACCCTGTGTTTTCACATGGACAATTTTTATATGGGGGTATCAAGGGGTAGAAATTGAGGAAGAGTACTGTTTTGTTACTGGAGGGAAAAAAGACAAGTAATATAGTATATAGAGAAGTGTTACTCATGGACAATTCATAGATATTAATAGATAGAGATGTGTTGAGTATAGGATAGAATGCCAGTTTCAGCTTATTAAATGCATCTCTACACTCCTCACTCCAGTTCCAAGCCAGACCTTTGCGAGTGAGTCGAGTAAGAGGAGTCGTAATAGAGGAATAGTTGAAAATCAATCTCCGATAGAAGTTCGCAAATCCGAGGAATGATTGGATGTCTTTGACTTTACGTGGCTTGGGCCATTGAGTGATGCATTTGACCTTGTCTTCCTCCATTGTAAGGCCCTCGGGTGACAGGATGTATCCGAGGTATTCGACGGACGTTTGGTGGAAGGAACATTTGTCTTCTCAAGCGTACAATTTGTGTTTGCATAATCATCGTAGATATTTGCGAACATGTTCGATATGCGAGGATTCGTCATTGGAATAGATGAGGATGTTGTCCAAATAGACTATGGTGCAGTTGTCTAAAAGGTCACCAAAAATATCGTTCATGAAGCGCTGAAATGCAGCAGGGGTGTTAGAAAGTCCGAAAGGCATGACAAGCCACTCAAAGGATCCATAACATGTCCTAAAGGCTGTCTTCCATTCATCCCCTTCTGCAATTCGAACGAGGTGATAGGCGTGTCTGAGGTCGATTTTAGTGTATATACGAGCCTTCTTGGGGGCATCTAAGAGGTCAGAAATAAGGGGAATTGGATAACAGTCCTTCTTCGTGATTCTGTTTAGACCACAAAAGTCTATGCAGAGCCGCAGGGAGCCATCCTTCTTGCATACGAATAGTACTGGTGCGCCGTGTGACAAACGTGAGGGTCGAATGAAGCCCATGTTGAGATGTTCGTCGATGAAGTCTCGTAGTGATTGAAGTTTGGATACTGAGAGGGAGTAAATGGGACCAAGAGGGGGCAAAGTGCCATCCTCAAGGTTGATCTTGAGATCGTAGGGTCTATAGGGTGCTAGAGTATTACCACGCTGTTTACTAAAGACATCAGTGAAGTCATGATAGAATTTTGGAACATGCTGTTTAATGCTATCCAGGTTGTCAGAGGAATCAATCGTAGTGGAGCCTCGAGTGTATTTGTTGAGATCCGCGAGGTTGAGTTGAAAGGCCTGCGAACCTTCTAGTTTGCAGGCATGAACAAATGCTTCTGCATTAACTAGGGCTATTCGCGGAGCCTCCAACTTTGGAGATGGCAACGGATTGCTAGGAAGTGTGGTGCTGGACTGTGAAGCAGCGGTTGAGGCCTGAGGTGTTGGAACGGTGGTCAGTTTTGTAGACTTGAAGGTTATACTGCCCAATACCCAGTCAATCCATGGATTGTAGCGGGTGAGCCAGTTGAAGCCAAGTACTGCGGAGCAACTGCCATCCAATGTTGTCACATAGAAGGTGATGTTCTGAAGTTCGCCAGTCAGAAATCGGATCGGAATTGTCGTAGTCTGAGTAATGACAGAATTAGTAGAACCGTCAAATAATTTCAACAGAATACCAGGAACTGAATTAGTAGGCAAAGAATATTTCTGCACAACTCGTGATGCAATAAAGCAGTCTGAAGAACCACAATCTAAGAGCATAACAAGAGGAAGTTCAGAAATAAGAGAACAAGACAGATTAAGTATAAGCAAAGTTTTCAGAAGTTTCAGAAGTAGAAGATATGTGAGAAATAGGAGAATTAGAAGAAAGGGCGTTCAAGAACAGCACATGAGAGAGGCTAACACAATCCTCAGCTCATGCATTTCCGAGGTTGCAGCTCATTTTTTTGACTCCGTCGCCGTGTTTTCTTCAGCATTGGTGTCGGAAGTGCTTGCCTTGGTTGCGCGTGCTTTTGTCGTTTTCTTATTGTTGGAGTTGTTGGATTTGTTGTTAGAAGAAGAGGTCGATGAGGATTGGGAATTGGATTTAGGAAAGTCCTTGACCATGTGACCTTTTGAAGTACACAAGAGACAAAGTCCTGCGTCGATTTGCCTTTGACATTCTTCAGGCAATAGCTTCCCGTCTTTTCTGAGCTTGGACACAATGTCGTTAGCATTGTTGTTATTGTTGGAAGACTTATTGTTGCTGTTCTTCTTCCCCCCCTTCTTACTCTTCTGATTGTTCGAGTTGTTGGAGTTGGAAGAAAACTGATGATTGTTGTTGTTGTTGGAGTTGGATTTGGACGAGGACCCGTTTGGCTTTGAAGGATTTCCGAAGTTGTTGAACTCCTTACGTTCCCAATATCTGGTGTCGATCTCGAGTGAATATTGTCTGAGTTCAGCGAGAGTTTTGAAACAAGGGAAGTTAAGGAGGCTGTCCTTGATACATCTGGCCAACCCCTTGTACACCACATGTGCGAGGGCAGTGTCGTTCCACTGAGTACGAGTGGAGGCTCTGGCGAAGTCAATGAAGTATCATGCTGCACAATGGTTGTCCTTCATAACTATCTTGCCGAGCTCAATTTCTGCTTGCACAGTGCTGTTGAATGGGCCGAAGTTGGTCTCCAGCTCTTGACGAAAGTCCCTCCAGACCTTAAGCCAACTAGGCTCAGGCTGGATTTTGCCAAGAATCGCGGGTTCGAAATATTGGAGTGTGGGGCCTGTGAGGTACGAGATGGCATATTGGACCTTTGACGCATCCGTCAAGAATGCAGATGGATAGTCTTGAAAGTTCAGTGCACATTGTAAAAAGAATGTGCGAAGCTTAGCTTGGTTGGTACCATTGGAAACCTCGGGCTCACAAACCTTGGCATGATGACCAGGGTTGGGATTAGATCTAGGAGGCTGTTGGGCTAATCGATCAACGAGTGCCTTGACAAATTTTGTCTGAACTAGAAGAGGAATTAAGAGTCGGATTGGAATTAAGAGTCGGATTGGAATTAAGAGTTGGATTAGGATTAGAAACATGAGTGGGGTTCGGATTTGAAACTTGAACAGGGTTCAGATTTGGCTCATCGTCGTCGTTATTGTCGAGTGGGTTTTCTTCGTCATTGTCCTCAGGTTCAGGAGGAGCATTCCCTCCTGACGGGCCAGCTTTGTGAATTGAAGGTTGTTCTGACAGCCATCAAAGTGAGGAAATCTCCTGCAACTGACTTGGGACTTCTACGATGAAAGGTAAACTGCAAGTAGTAGAGCGGGTGTTCATGATGGTCGTGATATGTGAAGATGAAGTGCGATCAAGTGTGGTAGTCAGAAAATACTGTTACAATGTAGAGAAAGGACGTAATCGTAATATATTTAATCTCCCAAAGGCGAGGCAATGGCGAGGTTCTGGATGGGGCTTGGCTTCAACGTATTGCATTGCATCCACTAGACCACACGGTCCCC
>QLPI01026097.1:0-17455 GCA_003314275.1 Chroogomphus rutilus
TTATAACAATAACAGAGTCCCAATATCAGACTGAGATATTATTCTTTAGTGTCTATATTAATTATAACTCAATAAAGAGAGGGCGATGCACATTGCAAACAAACAACTTTTTTGAGGCTCATAGGTCACACGACGAAGAGTGCTGGCCATCACCCCTCAGCTGCCCAGACTGCGTGTACTGCAACAAGCAAGAACAATGAGGCATGCTCACTGGGATCCATCCATGAACCCAGAACGCTGAGTGTCTGTTGATTGGAGAAGGTTCTCAAAGGGCCCCATAGTGCCAAACAGTGATCAGATCAGACAATTCTTCCTGGAGGACCAGGTGCACCTAAGGACACTCTACATTCATCCCCCCTCCCCCCCACATGCATGTGCACCCTCCATTATTGCACTCATCATGGCCCACTGTCATGCCTGCCATCTCCGACACCATCACTGCAACTGAACAGCAGCATGTTTTGGGTGTCACATGGTGCATCATTTCATGATGCCACAAAAAATGAAATGAAAACACTAGGTGAATTCAAATTGGAATTGCATCCCCAATATTGGCATAACATTGTTTGACTTGTGCTCATGTGTGTTGTTGTTTTCTCACACTTCTGTTATTTACTTGCTAATGTTTCTGTTTAGCTGTTTCTTTGCTATCCTTTCTCTCTCTTGTTTTGTCTCTTGTTTTGTGACTCTGAGTTTTGTGCCTTCTTGTTAAGACCAAGGTCAAGTCAGGTCTGAGCTGACATAAGTTGGTCCAAAGTTGTGTGTTTGAAATCTCGGGGATTTGGCTTCAACTTGTGTGTTGCACCCTCCTTGATCGTCAGTCCCTTTTTTTGGAGGATTGGAGTTACAGAGGTTCGGAGTTCATAACAAGTGAGTGGGAATACTAAGTTGATATTCTAACTAAGGTATAGTACAGAAGTCTGGAGGTATTTATACATAGCAGTTCTTATTGTAACTAATTAGGAATGTCCAAGGGAAACAATAAGATGAACGAAAATGGGTTACAAAAGAAATCTACATCTGGTTGTACAATAAGACTATTGTATGTTGAGAAAGGAAAGAGGTCTGAGGTCTGAGATGATCATTGCTCAGAGTAGGGTGATGGAGTTTGGAGATGATGAGGTGAGATTGGACTTGCTTCAGGGTGGTTTTCTTTGTAGTACCCTACATTGGATGTCTGAGATGTTGGGGTTATATCAAGGATATAACACTTCTGGTATTTTGCTTGTTCTTTGGTGACTTGTGTGTTTTGTTTAGGCTTCAATCAGCCACTTGTTTTTGGTTTGTATTTCTAGGCAAATGTCCCAGGAGACTATGGAAAAGGGGTTATTTAGAAGATATATTTGTTCTATATCGGCACATTCTTCATCTACACCCCCCCATCCTGTCCATCATCTACTCTTCCCTCATTTGTTATCCATTATCCCCACTCTGCCTATCCCTTATTTCTTGGCCCATTTCACTTTGGGACATTTTTCTATTTGTTTTATCCTCAGCCATGACCCTATTGTTTTATATTTGGTCATTTCCTATTATCTTATTTTACCACATTTCTATTGTTCTATTCTTGTTGACATTTCTTTGTTCTATTCTTGATTATTGTTGACAATACCTCCACATGCTCTGCATACCTTATTGTTTCTCCATGCCTTATGCCACCCTGATTCCACATCTCACTTCATAACCTATATAAGTAGCGCATGTATGTAGATAGTTCTGCATTCTGAATATCGACTTGGCTTACACCTGTTAGGAACCGTTGCCAGCATGCCCGACAATTCACTTCAGCCCACTCAGCCTAACTATGCCGTACTCGCTTATTCATCACTTGATCCTCAGCCCTCGAATTCTATTGCACCTCGTGTATCCGCCTTGGTGTCACATGATCCTGTCCATTTATCCTGTCCATTTACGTCACTCGCTTTTCCGTTATATCCTCATTTACATCTCATTCCTTTTCATTTACATTTCATCAGTTCATTCACGTTTTCTATACTCACAATTCCGTCATTCCTGATTTCCGACCTGTCACTTACGATCCTCAGACTTTCTATTCTCTTATAGGAATCACTTCAACTCCTAATAGATTGGCGAGTAGTATATAAGATCCTGTATATCCGTAGTTCAGTCCTCAGTCAGAAAATCAGCTTTGATATCCGACTTACCCTCTGTCCATTTCCTCATATCCAAAGTTAGGGGCCGGTGTGACCCAGTGGTATCAAGTCCACGTACCGATACCCATCTGTCGACAGTATAGACTGAGCGACCATCCTATATCCACGACCAAGTGCCCGCGTCGCATGCATAATACTTGGTGCGCCGGTCCCGGCTCGGCACATCCGCCATCCACACTCCTCGGTCCGTTTCACCTCGGGACTTCCTGTCCTTGTATTATCCTCGGACACGCCCCCATTGTTTTATACTCGGCCACTCCCTATTGTCCCATCTTGAATCATGATCCTATTATCCTGTCTTTTATTGTTCTATCCCCACTTTGCATTCCTTGTTCTAATTTTGTTCATTGTGGACAATAACCACATGCTCTGCATACCTTGTTGTCCCACATTCCTTATCCCACATGTCACTTCTTAACCTATATAAGTAGGACATGCATGTACATATTTCCTCATTCTGGGTATCGACTAGGCTTAGGCCCTTCTACCTTCTTCTCTTCTGTCAAGTCCTCGACTCGAGCCGGCATCATTAGCATCCCCTCAAGTACCTGTCTGTGGGAAATACAGTGGCACGCAAGGCAAGTAGGGCGCAATGCACGAGCACATTGAAGCCAACGCCGCTACTTTTGGCCTGCAGGACTTGGCCATAGTCCGCCCGACCTTTTCACCAACACCCCGAGGCAGTACCAAAGCCCGTCAGTATCCGACGCTTGACAAGTGGGCACAATACATAAGTTGAAGCCATACCCCTACCCCAAACACTCGCCATTGTCTCGCCTTTGGGAGTTACTTAATCCACGATTAGGTCCTTTATTCAATTCATAACAACACCTTCTTGTCTCCCCTTCTCCCATCTGAAGTCCCTTACATGGGCCAACACTCTTGACACTCTCTAGGGTCTCTTGTCTGTTCCAAATCAGTAGCATGCATGGAAAGTAGGGCATAATACATGAGTATGTTGAAGCCAAGCCACCCTGATTGGTCTGCAGGACTTGTGTTTTGGAACCCGAGAAGCTGTGACAAAATGTCAAGTACACATACCGATATCACAGTAGTTCAGTAGTACCGACCGAGCACTCATCTTATGTCCACATACAAGTGTCCACGCCACATGCATATTACTTGGTACACCGGTCTTGGCTTGGCACATCCACTACCCACACTCCTCGCCTTCAACCTTCAATCTGCCTCATCTCGGGACTTCCTGTCCTTGTATTATCCTCGGCCATGACTCCATTGTTTTATAGTCAGTCACTTCCTATTGTCCTATCCTTGGCCATTTTCTATTAGTCTATCCTTTATTGCTCTATTCCCGTTTTGCATTCCTTCATTCTAATTTTACTCGTTGTGGACAATAACCACATGCTCTGCATACCTTGTTGTCTCACATTCCTTATTCCACATGTTACTTCTTAAAACCTATATAAGTAGGACATGCATGTACATATTTCCTCATTCTGGGTATCAACTAGGCTTAGGCCCTTCTACCTTCTTCCCCTCTGTTTACGTCCTTGACTTGGGCCAGCATCACCAGCATCCTCCCGAGTATCTGTCTGTTGCAAATAGGTGGCATGCATGGCAAGTAGGGTGCAATGCACGAGTACGTTGAAGCCAATGCCACTACTCTTGGCCTGCATGACTTGGCCATTGTCCGCCCAACCTCTTGGCAGTCCTGAAGTTCGTCACTACCTGAAGCTTGACAAAGTCACAAAATATTATTAGTAGTTGAGCCATGCTTCTGGGCTGACCTTTATGTAATATCTATTTTATAATCCCAGAAATTTGTTGTACAAGTTGGTCTGAGAACTTGACCCAGGAATTTGGTGCCATTTTCTGTGTATTAAGTAATTGACACCAATTATGGTTCCTTGTGGGTCCAAATAGAAATAGATGAAAAAGATATGTTTTTGAGGATTTTCCTTGGACTTGAGGGTTTGTTATTTGAGAGTTAATTATCTTCAGTAATTCACTCTTAAATGGCCAGCCAAAAGTTATTATATTTTTTTTGGTAGTCAATTTTAAGACTGATTTGTTGGATTATTTTCTGAGTGAGAGAGGTTTGGAATCCAATATACTGATCCTGGTTCACTGGCCCTTCATGTCTAGTGGAGAATTGCCCATTTCCCAACAACTTGGCCAAATCTTGTGAGCATCATGAAGTCGGCATTATTACAATAGTGCTCAGCCCATGCATGGTTGGCATTCTCTGTGCCTGACAGTCTCTTTTGATATGTATCAGGGATTATTCCCAGTGTGTCCAGACAACTACAGTCAGGTATCTGTAATGCCAAGGATATTGGCAAGAATCAGCCAAGTCCTGCAGGCCAGTTGTAGTGGCTTTGGCTTCAACGTACTCATGCATTGTGCCCTACTTTCTGTGCATGCCACTGATTTGGAACAGAAGAGATACTCATGAGGGTGCCAAGAGTGTCAGCCCAAGTAAAGGACTTTAGACAGAAGAAGGGAGAGTAGGAAGGTGTAAACCTAGTTGATACTCAGACTGAGGAACTATGTACATCCATTTGCTACTTATATAGGTTAAGAAGCGGAATGTGGAATAAGGGTGGCATAAGACATGGAGAGAAGAATAAGGTATGGAGACCATGTGGAAGTATTGTCCACAGTGATCTATATCTCATTCACCTTACAAGACACCCTATTCCCCATGGATTTACCATTGGCTCAAGAATTACTACACCAACTGGTTGGTATAGAGCAAGAGTTACTAAGAGAGAGGAGAGAAAAGCAGGATCTGGAAACAAGGCTGAATGTGCTGCAGGTGACCACCACAAACCTAGTAGCAGGCCTCCCAACCCACATTTGGCAGCCCATGAAACGGATGGTGAAGCCTGCCAAGCCCTCTGAGTTCGACGGTGGCTGCATGCACAGATAAGCATTCATCCAGTCCTTGGTGTCTGTGCTGCCGACTTCCCTGATGAGCAGTCCCAGATCCTCTAGGCAATATCCTTCATGAAGACTGGAAGAGCCACAACTTTCTCCACTGTCAAGTACATGTACCAAGGATCTGGTACCTTCGGCAATGCCAACCAAACAATCCACATACAAGTCACTTGTTGTGTCGGTTTCGGCTTGGCACATATACCATCTGCATTCCTCACTCCCATCCTACACACACTCTTGGCCTCTCACCATCTATTAAACCTATCAACAACCACCCCTTAGTCCTCGTTCCATCTTATCTCAGAACACCTTCCCCTTGTTCTATCCTCGGCCACGACCATTGTTTTATAGTCAGACACTCCTTATTGTCCTGTCCCTGTCCACATCCTGTTATTCTATCATTCCATCCCCGTTTTCATTGTTCCATTCTAATTTTGATCGCTGTGGACAATACCCACATGATCTGCATACCTTATTGTTTATTCCACAAGTTGCTTCTTAAAACCTATATAAGTAGGACTTGCATTACATACTTCCTCATTCTGGGTATTGACTCGGCTTAGGCCCTTCTACCTTCTTCCCCTCTGTTAAAGTCCTTGACTTGGGCTGGCATCATCAGCATCCTCCCAAGTATCTGTCTGTTGCAAATCGGTGGCATGCACGGCAAGTAGGGCACAATGCACGAGTACGTTGAAGCCAATGCCACTACTCTTGGCCTGCAGGACTTGGCCATTGTCTGCCCGACCTTTGGGCTGTCCCGAAGCTTGTCAGTTCCCAAAGCCTGACATCCAGCCAGATATTTGCCCATGAAGCAAAAACAGGCAGGCCGCTCTATGCCAACTGGAAGGCTTTTGCTGAAGCCTTTCAGCAGCACTTCTACCCCCTGCACAAGGCCACCAATGTAGCAAAATGACTAGTGTCATGACAGTACCATCAGGGAAGGTGCTTGGTTGAGGAATACATCAACTAATTTGAGGACCTGTCAGGCTCCGGGAATGCTGAGGAGTCGGAGGGGTGGTGGCCAAGTCCTGCAGGCTAGAAGTAGTGGCATGGCTTCAACATGCTCATGCGTTGCGCCCTACTTCCCATGTGTGCCACTGATTTGGGACAGAGGGATACCCAGGAGAGTGCCAAGAGTGTCGGCCCAGGTAAAGGACCTGGGACAGGAGAAGGGAGGACAAGAAGGCATAAACCTTGTTGATTTCCAGAACAAAGAACCATCTACATACATTGGCTACTTATATAGGCTAATAAGTGAGATGTGGAACAGAGTGGCACAAGGAATGGAGAATAATAAGGTATGAAGAATTATGTGGAGGTATTGTCCACAATGATCAAGAATAGAACAAGTAATGTGGGTGAGAATAGAACAATGAAGCATGACCGAGAACAAAAGAGTGAGTGAGAATAGAACAATAGAGAGTGGCTGAACATAAAACAATAGTGCCACTGCTGAGTGACAACGAATAGTGAGTGTCGCAAGGGTAAATGGACAAGAGGAAAGATAGGGAATGAAGGAATAATAAAGAATAGGAGGGTTGGATAGGGATAATGAACCAAATGATGAACTGAATGTACAGAGCCAAGGCCACACACTGGTGAGGGATGATATGGGTAAGGGTTGGTTGGTTGGTACTGCTGAGTAAATCAGAGCATGGTACTTATACTCATAGAGTGCAGAGGGTGAATGTGATGATGCTTTAATACCCTTGCATACATGGTCCTGAACATTTGATCCTCCCACAACTGACACTCCCCATAACAGTCTTCCCTTTTCTTTCCTGTATTATATGCATCTCCTCTACCTTCTTACCTCTTTTTCCTCTGGGATTGGCAGTACAACTTTCCCACCTTCCCCTTAGCTCCATCCCAAGCCAAATCCCCACTGTGTTTTTCTATGCAGCATCACACACCACTTGGCCTGGAGCTACAGTAGAAGGGTATTGAAAATACCCCCTCATGCCCCTCACCACATCCCCACACTTTGAATCAATATCTCTCAAGGTGTATCCCTCTTTCTTGGTCTACCTCTGTTCTCAGTCCCTGGCCCTCCACCTCTGACTCCAACAACTGACCTCAGAACCTCAGGAGTCTATCATTAGTTGCCTTAAGGGCCCGAGGGTCTGGGAATCTTGAGTACAGTCTGAGGGTCAGTCTATTTATATTCAGGCAAGTCAATGCACCCCATAGTTCCATAGTAAACTTCTGGAGACTATGGAAATGAATACTTATGGTGTGAATTTGAGGCCCATCTGTAACTACTGAGTGAATGGAATGTGATGTTTTGGGTCTGTTGGCTATTTTTTAGAATAAAAATTTGAGATATGCATACATACTACTCTGTTGTAATTTTGAAACCAAGGGGGCATTCCCCATATCTCAGGCTATCCCTCACATCTCCTACCATCCTCCCTCACTTCCCCTCACTCAGGATCTCCAACCCCGATCCTCATGCATCACATGCACCCAATATCCATGTGTCGCACTTGCATCTACCTCTATGCATTGCACACATCTCATGCATACAATATGTGTATTGCACCTCACAACTTACACTGTGCTGCAACGTGCGTGTACCGCATTCGCACCACGTATATACGCACATGCGTGCAGTTGGGTGTGGCAGATAGGGTTTCCGGGTATTCCCGCGCTTTGATATCGGAGAGTCGAGTGTAGAAATAGGGGAATAATCCTATAGATTTACTGTGATTTTATATATATTTATCTATAGGAAATATCCTGCCCTATGATGAATTTACTGGGAGGTGAGTCCCGGGTTTACTCTCCGCTTAGGCGCCGATCCGGGAATCCGGTCTGGGCGCCAAAGCACCGGTTTATAGCTTTGTGGTTCTCCCACAAGTTCAATATAATATGTAGTTGTATAATAATATTATATAGTTGGAAACCCAACTGTGACCCGGCCTTGCTGTACGACGAGTAACCGTGTTCTCGTCCGAGGTAGGAAAGTGCGCTCGGCGCTTAACCTTCCGGTTCAGCGCGAGGCAAAGATATTTGAGTGTAGCCTAAAGGCTAGTGTGATGGGGGGACGAAGTACAATTATTATTCCTTATTATTCTACCACAAATTACTCATGTTTTATACAAAGTAGAATATGATTGGTAAGACGAAAACTTCACGGAGTGAAGTTTAGAAGCCGGCCTAATGCGGCCGTGCGCGTGGTACACCCGCATATATGCGGTGGAAACTCTATGAACGAAAACTTCATAGGGGAATGGATAGGAATAGAATATCATTGACAATAAACTGAATAGAAAACCACATGCCAGTAAATCTCCTTCCCAACGTGTCCGAATGATGTGAGCCGGCCCTTGGGGTTAGTGTGGGGCCGGGTAGACAGTGTCGCGGAGAACGCGCCCCTAAATTCATGATAATATTCATGAATACTCCTCATGGTGTATGGAGTCTTGGTGCAAAGTCTCGCCTTGATTGGGAGATGATTGGGGGAGATAATGGACTTTTAGTGGTAGGAAATGTGTATAAATGATTCAAATAATGCCTGGTTCTGACAATGCGTACATCTCCACTCACGTCTCTCTCAAATGAATCACTGATGATGTGATGCATGCACCTTTGAGCAGGGTCATGCATAGACAAGTCCGGTATATAACAAGCATGTATTTAGTCTACAAAAATTTAATCACAAATTCTACCTTTCATCCCCATATCTTTGTCTTGCCTTTAGAGTCAAGTAGAATTATAGTTCAACTTGTTGCAAGAGTAATGATACATTTATTTGAAATTTATATTGCATTCATTTCTAGACAAGAAGCTGAGATCGAAAGAAGTGATGTGGACAATTTTTGGGTACATAAATGTGGCTATATATAGATTCTATTTCCTCCTGACATGTGCTGACTAGCATTCATGATAACAGCAGGGAGTACGTGTTGCAAAACTCAAATTTTCTTGACGTATTGAGGACTCAGAAGTTGGGTGTGCTTGGGGACAAATAAACCAAGAACTATGTAATACCAGTACACTCAGTATATATCAAAGTTCCAGGTCAAGTATATGCATTGACGCGACACCACTCGCACAATTAGTAAATTTCGCTAGGACGTTTTGCTTCGTGAGAGATTCGATAGGCAATGGATAGGTAATTTCCCGGACCATCTAAAGAGAGGAAAGTCACACTCGGAATATAAATAAGCAACCCAAACCAAAAATAAAAACCATCTTTGTTCTGAGAAACAAAAGTCGGCAGATGAAAGTAAAAACACAATACACAAGTTGCAATAGCAGAGGGAAGATATGACAAGAGGCCAAATCTATGACCATAAAACAATCGACAAAAAAGAGATAAGACAAGAAACAAATAGCAAAACAGGAATACTAACGGGTAGATAAGAATGGTAAGGAGATGAAACAATGCCGGAAGGCAGAAGGTCAAGCTACACAACGTCAGAGGTTGGCGGCGAAATTCGGATTCGAATTCGCCTAATTTCTTTTGTGAAGGGAATGTTAGATGACCCCGCATGTGACACCACACTACATCACGGCTAAAGATGGTAAGGTTCAGGGGTATATGATGAATTCCAACCCGTCCAGATCGTGCAGGGAGACAGGCCTGGAATTGAACCGTTAAAAGATGCCAGCCACTGCCCTAGGTCAAGCAAGGTGTGGATTAATTTATACCGGTATAGACCTCCCGAAGTTGAGAGAGCAAAGGTCGGGTTCGACTCGATCATGCGATGTATTGTGTGCTGCGTGCAATGTGTGAGTTTGTTGCGCTGGTAACTTGGACGATGAGGATATGTGCTCGAAAATCCATTTAGGAAATCGTTGAGAAGATATGTGCTCAAGTACTCCCTCGATCTTCACCGCCTCCGAACTGTCCTCTGAGGGGTTTTTGGCGTTGGTGAATAGGTCGGTGGTGTGAGACGTCAGAGCAAATGCCGAGATACATTCAATCTGCAAGCGAAAAACGAGGTCGAGTACGATGGCGACTGTTCGTTGTACGAACGGACGAGTGAATTCCGGCGGAGGAGCGGTGACGACTACGATGGAAACACGAAGGCGGGACAACGTCACAGTGGGTAGAGCTGGGGGGTGTCGGCAAAATATTCACCATACTTCAGGAAATACATTGCCACAAATACACACCACAAACACGTCACTCCTGCACTCATGACCCTCCTGCCCTGCAAATCCGAGGGAAAGAGGGGATGCTGCTGCTGGTTCCAGAACCCAACGTGTTGTTCCCAATGCAGCTGTGGGGGCGGAACAAGGTGTGGCTGCAATTCTCCCTGGGCGGGCAGCGTATTGGGGGGATGCCTCGCACGATATCAAACTGGTATACCTTTCACCCAGAAGGAGTGAAAGAAGCCCATGGATCGGAAGATAAAGTGTATGAATTTATTCAAGGCAATGATTGACATAGGAATTCGAGTGCGAAGATAGAGGAGACTGGGATATGCCTGGGGGAAGAAAGATGGAGGAACATTGATGGCTGCCTACACATGTGGATAGCTGGTGTGGAGATGGAGGTCAAGTGAGGTTGTCTCTCACTGCAGAGCGAGAAGACAGCGGGAGAGAAGGGACTTAATGTGTTATTTTCCTGGACTCTGATTTCAGTGTTGGACTTATCATGGTTTTTAATGAAGAGAGTGTCATACGGTGCGTGTTTGGATGAGGCTGTCAATTGATCGTCGACTTCGGAGATAAAGGGACGGGCGGCACCGATGGGAAGTTGTAGGTAATATATAAAGGAGCCCCTATTTGAATATGAGCATAGCGTTACTACCTTGAAAACCAAGAAACGATTACATCGCATGTGAATGAAGAGCGAGGCCATCTTGCACTTCGGTTTTTATCCAAGGGGATTCGGCATCCTCGGCATACCACATGGCGTCATCCAGCCATTGGGGATTGGGGTCAAATGAGGCACGATGTATCGTCGAAAGCTCTGGTACTCCTGATTCCCGTATATTTACACCATCATTTTTTGAAAAAAGGTACATGGCGGGATTTATCGCCCCGGGATGTGCATCGCAGTCCCATTGGAAGTCGGAGTATTCATCATCCGGACGACTGGGACCGTCCACGAGTGTCAGGCTAATGTAACATTGGTACCTTATTTTGGTAACTATCTCAAGCTGCTGGTCAAAACTCGTTTCGGCGCGTACAAAGATACTAACCTAGTCTCAGTTCATGGGGGGGAATAGAGAGGCTATGACGGTCGATCATGGAACGAGCATGGTCACGCAACCACCCCCACGCATGCGTTTCATCGAGATTATCGTATTCTAAAGGAATCATGATCCCGTAATGGGGGGGGATAGTGAGAGGGATGAATCTACGATGAGTGGTTAACAAGACAGACACAAAAAAGTGGAAATGGATTTGCCTGAGCCGTTGGAAAATCTGGCCTGCTTGGCTAAATATAGCTTCTCCGGGGTTGTTCTCGGGGTATTTACGCTTATGATTCCAGGACAGTGATCCAGTTTGCCCTTGCAGGTGGTCATGAGCATTGTCGACGATGACAAAGTGATCATTTTTGTCAACATAGCCAATGTCACCCAAACCGACCCCACTACTGGCAGCACTGAGACTGTATGGCGTGTAATGGAAACCCTGCACTAGCCAGCCTTGTTCAAAAAATGCGGCCCCGACCATAGGAAGCGCGATTTCATCAAATCGACATCGAAGGATGTCCACGAGATCCTCAGTGCAGTGGGTCCATGAGGAGGAGCGAAGCATGAGTTTTCCCAGCCAGGTGACGGGATTAGGATCGTATCCGCCCCAAACACTTCTATAGACAGATAATATTATACCAGAAATGTACGATATCTTCTGATACTGACGGTGGAAGGGTATTGTGCATTTCACTTAGAATCCGATCAACAGACTACCGTGATCATGAGTACGACTGGGAGCATCTATTGGAAAATACGGCAACTTACCCTTGGGTGTCTGTCTTCACCTGATAATTCACCACCATATATCAGTTTCCACTGGGGTCTATCATGTCCTCTCTGAACAGTAACGCAAAGGCCGTCATACTAGAGATTGTCAGAAAGGTTGAATTCAGAAAATGAATTCATTACCATGCCACCAAAAGGGAACACAAATCCTCCCGAAACTTGAGACTCTGCCAATGCCTAGTCATGGATAATACTATAAACAATTATATGAGCAACTGGGTGTGTCATACCAGAATTGATGTCCGCTGGTCCAACAGGTGCATCAATACCAATACAACCTCATATATGCCATCACAAACCATGTCATAGAGTCCACATATCAACTCCACGGGTTTTGATGATACCGTGCGTCTGACCCAACTCCTCAAACTCTCAAGATTTTCGCCTGGCATGTGATATACCTCGAACGGCATGCTGCATACGGATCTGCTCGCTCCAATGAGCTGCAATATCAAAGGATCTCTGAAATAAAGTGATTAGCATTTGTCATAACGATCTCCATTCACAGCTCACATGATATTTCTGCGCAAAGAGATGTCTTGCTCAAACTACGACAGGATTAAAAATGGCCAAAAGTCTGGAAGAAAAGGGGGAATTACGAGGGTTGTCTTCCATTGGGAGGGCGAGCCATGATACATTTTTACGAGAACTATTCGACCATCAGGTCGGCTCGCTTTGTGCAGCTTAACTGTGACCGCGGGGATAGATGAGGCCCACCCAAAACTCAGATCCACGTTATAGTAATTTATCGTCTCAAGAAGGTTGATATCATCACGCGTATAAGTTCGTATCTGTAATTTGCATCAGTATACTGTCTTTCCAAAAAAAAACTTGGATGGTTACGTGCATCAGGATCATCCAAGGAACCTGAGGACATGGGTATTGGCTGACTATTCATAACTTCAAGGCGCATGTGCTGTCAGGGTCGAATGAATCACTGTAATAAAGTAAACTCTCACTTTCGACATGTATATTCACATTTCCCTTGGGAGCATCTGCAACAGACAAGGTGACCTGTTTCAGCACTTCATATATCTCAAATTTTTCAACAGGCGCATTTACTGAATTGGCTCTTCTGAATGTTGAGGTTTATGAACGGCGAAGATGTAGATTGTGCTTCTGAAATAATGGAAAGGTGTACAATGACAGAAAATTAAGGATACCAGATGGGGCGTACCTGGAAGTATGTCACAGCTTTTTCCGCTTGTCTTCTTGTTTTGTGGTCCGCTACTGCTACTGCCGCTGTTCTTCTGCAGCCGTAATATGCGTTTGAATATTTTCAAGATAGGACGAGAGCTGTGGAGTAAAAATATCCCGGTGAACATTAAGAGTATAATAATAAGAATTATTAATCTTTGATGGAGGAATAAACGGGAAGCGGACAAAGCACGTACCCAGCATTTGATTCATCAGCATTCGACCTTATCTGGTTCATTTTCATGATCAAGGGTGCATTTGATGGCCCACTGATGACCGTTGACCCTTGTTTAGCGGTGGCCGGGATTGGTTGGTTGGGAAGATAGTTCGAAGCAGCAGATATGGTAACCCCTTCCGTCACTGGGTCTCCATGCAATACTTCCGAGTCGTGTACACCATCAGAGTTCAGATTAGCGGCCTCGAACCCTTCTGCGGCCTCACATATCCTATGCCCTGTTCGTCCCTCCGCGTTGGATACTTCATTCCCCTCAGGTTGAGGTATACTCGAGGTGTGGTGTTTATCCCCCAAATGAAGCGTGGAACTTGGAACATTCATGAGGTGAAGGGCGGTGGCGAAGGATTGAGATGGTTCGAGACGCAGAAGGATGATGTTATATACGAGTTGATAAGGGCTGTGCATCTTAGCGCCGAAGCACAGCGCTGTGCCTACATCTGGGGGCAGTGCATGCCGAATTGTCCGACTTTAAATATATGTGCCGTGGGTAAGCTGTCATTGTTAAACTCTAAAGCTTATACATGACACAGCAGCATTCATTGGGTAGCGCTCAGATGTCTAGATCGGGTCAGATAAAATGTTAGTTATTGCTATATTTACTAGGCTTGGCTCACCATTCATCGTATAAGACTCGTGGTCAATGAAACACGTACTTTAAACGAAACATTTGGAAACAACGTGAATTTCAGAACCGTTCGTTACCTGGCACCGGGGATGCAGTGTGACGAGCCTGTGGAAAGCGAATTAGGAGAGATTTTAGAAATAGCATGAACGCAGGGAATGAAACACTGGACTGATACCAGTATTAGGCATTGCTCACTAGTCATATAACGATGGTAATGAACAGGCCTGGAACAACAAGACAATATCAAGGCATCAATGCGATAGGTTAGATAAAGGGAGAAATCTTCATTGAGCAGTCATATGCTATACAAACCCATGTCGATGATATTTAGTTTTGTGTGAGGGAGCGCACGCCTAGAAGATCTGGAATCTAAAAAAATGCTTCACGAATCTAGAGTGATTTTTGTAAGAAATTTGTCAAATCACGAAACAACATAGGATGTCCACCAATATTCTTCAATGAACAAGACCAATATTACTGCCTCACCGCCGCTTGACTTTTGTGTTCGAATATTTGGACAGTGCAACGACCATGATCTTCTAGATAATACGAGAGAATAAAGCTCTGTGGTATAATTGCATGGATACACTCTCAAAAAGATATCATGCACTCCTTGCTGAGTGATTCTGCTTTAAATAATTGACACTCAGCGTGACATGAAAATTGCTCAGTCACAGGTGCTTACATCTTACCCTTCTTTCATCAAGCTCAGATGTAAGCCCCCATTTTATCCGTCCATACAGTCTAGATGATTCTTGTTCAGGTAGAATAGTTGGTTTAATATCTTCTTCAAAGGTGAGATATACACCCTCGTACATAAGCCTAATTCCCTCCGTCCGTCAGGCCAGCCTCGCAGGAAACATCACGCATCCTCTCGACCTCACCAAAGTAAATCTAAACGAGTTCTGATACAATGGTCGTTATCTTCGCTAAGGGATCCTTCTCAACTTCATGTTCCAGATGACATATTTCCGGTATCCCTTTTATGAGCATGATGAGAGTAGGAATTTCTCGATATGCTCGATGATTCGAGATGTTGAGGTTCTGCATAACACTTGCCACTTTGGCCAACATGGGATGTGAGCCTGGTATCGATGTGTGGCAGTGAAACTTTCTCACGCGCACCACCGCCCATCAAAATACCAAATATCACTTTTCACTTACACACACACTTCTCGGAGATAGCTAGTTTAATGAATGGCATTAGTTATAGCCTCTATTTACTCCACAAAAGAGGCAAACAAAAAGGGTCATGTCACCAGCACAGACCCACAGCCGCCAACCATGTCACAGGGCCATGGTGGCCACACAAGGGCCACAACCCAGTAAGGAGGAAGAAAAAGCAGAGCATACCTGTTAGCAGAAAAATATTATGCCATTTGCACAAGCAAGAAATCCAGGTCTCCCAGACAACCATTTGTACTTGGCAAAGGAAGCCCCCTCTCCATAGAGCAATCACAACTTCAATCCATTGAGCAGTCAGCTAAAAATTATTTATCTGAGCTGTATTGGATATTATAGCTTATGATGGGAGTTTTACCAACAAATGTTTCAGATCCAACACTCGAAGGTTGGAACTTGCGATCTGAATTATTAATTAAAATGAAGCCCCCATATTTATAAAGTGACCTCATTGGTATCAAATAATGTAAGTATATCCACATATCGGATATCACAGTCTACTCGTGTGAGAAAATAGGTGACTCTCAAAGAGTGGACTGCGTGATAAAATGTGTTGGGTTCTGGTCAATCAGGAATACCCAAACCTTCTTAAGATCGCTTTAAAATGCCTTAGAAAATGCCTTATAATGTTTAGGTCATTTAAACGAGATTTGAAAGAGGTTTTGGTTTTCCTGATGTAGGCGTTTGAATAATTCAAAAGGCAATAGCTTTGCAGCCTGAAATTAATCACACTCACTTTGTAATTCCTGCAACGAGCCACTAAACATGTTTGTTCCTCAGTACTTGATCAGTGCTACCAAACTGTAACAGACGTCCAGTGGAGTTGGCATGATGAAGGATGAAATTCGTCATTGAGGTCTCGGCCTCCGACCCTCTCGCAGTCAACTTGTTTCCAAAATACTTCGAAGAAGGGATGGAACAGAAGCAGAGTAGATTCCATGGATTTAAAAGTCTGCGATCAGGTGTTGATCAGGTGTAGAGCATCTTGGACCTGGGAATAGCAAGCCGCCGTCCATAGAAAAACAGTTGAATCTTCTTGGGTATGACACTCTGAGCATCCCATATGATTGACTGGATGGTGTGTTCCCGATAGTCGAAGCGATGTATTCAACTTGGGATCCAGGGTCAACAACAACAGAAAAAAAAATACCAAGGCCCCAAACACTCAAACAGTGATACAGAAACCCTCTCACAGTCAATGTGTTGTCAAAATACTTCGAAGAAGGGATGGAACACAAGCAGAGTAGATTCCATGGATTTAAAATTTCTGCGATTAGGTGTTGATCAAGTGTAGGGCATCTTGGACCTTGGAATGGCAAGCCGCCTTGAATAGAAACACAGGTGTTTCTTCTTGGGTATGACATTCTGAGTGTCCCATATGATTGACTGGATGGTATGTTCCCGATAGCCAAAGCGATGTATTAAACTTGACAATCATGGTCCCCCCAAAAAATAAAATCAATACCAAGGCCCCCGAACAACGATCAATGATACACAAAGCCCAAAACTCAATTACGATGATACACAAAGCCCCGGACACAATTTCAAAGACTATATACCAATATCCAGAAACAAGTTCAAGACAAACTCCAAGAGGAGGGGAAGACAAAGCAGAAAACCAAGAAAATGTAATCTACAGGACAAGCGTGACTTATTCACACAGTCGTATTTTTGTTCCAGCAAACCTGCCGTTGAGTTTCAGAAAATGGTTGGAATACCGGCGAGGACTTTCTCACTGGAGATGTTGTCTGCCATTGTTCAAATGTTATTTTGCTGTCCCTGAGCTAGCCTGTAAGGTTGGCAGAGCTGGCCTGCGAGGCTGGATGGCAGAATCAGGGAAGCCCTAAGGTTCCCCAAATCGTGTAAAACTCCTTTCAGAGGAGAAAGCTGATGTGTCGAATGGTGCTTCAACCGAGTTATTGTACTAAAGGAGGTAGAAGAGTACATGCCATGTTCAACAGTACTCTCTTGGTCTGGCCTGGCCAATAAGATATCTTTAGATCCGGGTCTGTGATGCATCGAAAAACTGTCCATACCTATTGATAGCACGCGGCACTCAAAACTGTGTTAACTATCCCTTGCCAGGGGGCCTCGAATGCAGGTAGTGCCTGCAACTCAACACTATCTTCCGTCATGTCCATCATCTGGACATCTTCGACTTCATCCCACCACAAATGAACGTCGACGTCCATAGCAT
>QLPI01026102.1:0-12036 GCA_003314275.1 Chroogomphus rutilus
GAATTGTTAGAGTCAAGAAAGACCAAGGCAAAGTCAACGCAAGAGATTCGAAACAGCCTCAATCATGCCAGAGTTGCCATGTCACCTCAGTACCTCAAGCCTAGTTAGACAACTACATCACGCAGTACCACAGCCAGTCCGACAACCTCGAAAAGGTTCTCTTTCCAATCAACCTCGGTACGAGAATTTTTGGGTTTGAGGGGAGAAGAAAAAAACAACATATTTCAGATTGAAAAAGATATGGGATTTGATAGTATTTGTTGATGGTGCATGTGAGGTACGGGTGGCGATGATTGTATTTTGATGTGGTAAATCAAATATTCGAATGGGGATGCAATTTCTGATGCAAGGTCCAGATGAAAGTGGTCGAGGTCCTATGGTGCGCGTCACCTAGTCACCGCAACTTTGAATTCGTGCACTTCCAATCATGTTAGGGATATTCTGACCAGGTGGAAATGGTCTATTTGATATGCAGGAGAGACCTACCAACCAGATTTCCATAAGACCCTCTGGTTGCCGAGTTTTTATACTGGACACCGAATGAATTGGCCGGTTTCCTTATTAAGGTGTCTATTAAGTAATCAATTACCATATAAGGACGGTGTCTATTATGTAATCAATTGTCAAACCGAGCTGCCATACCCTCGGTACCCATCTATGGGATTTGTATTTTCATGAACTGAACTTCTAGACGTGAAGTTGTGCATCACAGGCACCCATTCCTCCGTCATATGCATCCACCCAACGTCACATCTGATGCTCCCACTTTCGAATTGTTTCCACCGGGTACCGGGTACCCCCTCTCCCCTTGCAGAGCGCCGGCTAAGCGCCGGATCCGAGGTCGCCTCCCCAATTTGGCCTCTGTCACAAAGTTGCGGTGACTAAGTGACGCGCACCATAGAATATGGCTGTGTTGTAGCTTTCCATTTACGAAACAGGGAAACTGAAAAGGGTATTTGGAAAATGTGGGGAGAAGCCCTATATAATTAGGTACCATTTCAAATAGCCGAACGCCATTACATATTTTCTGTTGATACTATCAGTTGAATCAAACCTGGTCTTGCCCCATTGTACAACTCCAAATGTGCAGGGTCGACCCCTGACTGAATTTAACACATGCTCAGGTGACAGACGCAATTCCGCAGTGGGCCTCTTCGGTACACAGGCAGTCTTGATTGCAGCGCTCTAATTTCTAGCGTGGTGTGTCCCCAACCTCGGAGCTGTTCCCGTAGCAGTTAAGTACTGATGAACTAAGGTTCTGAAGACACCGAATTGGGGCATCAGTGACATAATCAGAAAGTTCCAGCAGTTCGGCAATTGGGTTGAGAAGCACGTGTTTAATGAAGATTATTGCTCTATACCAACAATATATCTGTCACAGTGCCGGGGCCGAAGCCTGACTTTAGGGTGTCCCGTCGGCTTCCTCATATGATCCCACCGGGGTCTGCCGACTGAGACAGAAATCTTTTCTTTCGCACAACTTCATCCCATACAACCTCATCCGAATGCAACTATTCTCCAAGCTAGTCGCCACTCTTCTGCCGTCTCCGAACAACAACGTGAGTGCATTTCAATGGGTCCCTCCCTACTTTTGTAATCTTAACCACAACTCTGGTAAGATCAAGGCCAAAGGGAGTGCCCTCACGCCGTTGGCAGTGAGTGCATGCCTTTTCATAGGGTGCGATGTCGCCTCATCAGCCAATCCCTTATATCCTCCTACCACTGAAGATGAAGGCCAAGGTAGCGTGCGCTTGGGAGAACTCGTCGCTCGAGCTCTCATATCCCGTCATCTCCAAGCCACATGTAAGTCCCATTCCCTGCATCCCTTTCCGCAGTGTGTCGCATCGTCGTGTTGACCAACAACTCATAGACCGACGTGCTACACGCGGTTGTTGACTGCACCATGGACGTGAAATCCAAGGTAGGTTTTCGTCTCGTCTCATCCACGCTTTCCTTCGTGTCACCGCCACCGCCACCGCCACCGCCACTGTCACCTACAACTATGTGACTCACCTGTCTTATACTTACCTTAGGTGGGCGACGCTCAATGCCTTAGCGGACACGCCCCGACCATCGACACAGCGCTCGGTGTATCCATGAGGACTCTGGAACAGGCAGTTCGTAAGTCAGCATTATGACAGTATAATTTGAGATGGTACTCACCTGGGATTGTTATTCACCTCCATTTATACACGTTTGCCTTGATCAGTTGTGACCAAACAAGTCCTTGCTGCCTTCGATGCGGTTCCGGCCACAACACTTCTTCGAGGCCATCATCGGCTAAGAGATCAAATTCAGGCTGGCATCGGGTTCGAAAACATTGCAATCGGTGGGAGTCAGAAGGGCAATGTTCGTATCTGCTACAGTTTTTTGTATCATTCTCTCCTCGAAGCTTATGCATTCTTGATTTTGAAGCACCCTGGGATTCAGTCAGTGGTGAGACTCTTGCCAGCTCTCCCAAGGTTGAGGTTTCCAACTTCGAGGCACTCATCCTCGATTTGGCAAACTCACAATCGACGTGAACCCGAATAGCTTGGTACGTACTCCTTCCGGTTTTCTATCAGAATACTTCGGTCACTTTTTCTTACTGGTCTCATTTTCTGTAGGCGCAGCAACCGGCTGTCGCATCCCCTACTCCTGCCGCAGATGTCAACGCGTACTCTGGGTCTAGCAGCGGCCCATGATCTCAATGCCTTCCATCTCCAGCACACTCGCCATCCCCTCACCACGGACTCGAATGTCGACAACGACGCAATGGATATCGACGAGGAATGGACCTCATCACCCGCGTCATCCGATGACGAGACGCAAAGCAACGCAATGGATATCGGTGGTCGTATGAGGATACGGATATCGAGATGATGGAGGTGTGACGTCTCGCTGCTACTGACCGCAAGCGAGGCTCCCCGTCTTGCATTTGTGAGTACCCAGCGGTATGGACAGTTGTCTTATAAATTATAGGACAAGGGCTAAAGGTACTACTTAAAGGATGGACCAGATGTCAATCAAACACTTATTCCTTTGAGTGAGGCTGTCCACACCCTTGGACTGTACTGGCATACCTCCTTCCGTCCATCGTCAACTCCACTCGAAGCAGACAGCACCCTTAACATCAGTTGGCTCCGTTATACAAGACCCGGGCTCCTTGTGCATACTTCTTCCCACCCACCACCGGCCGAACGTCGACTTCAGTCGAAGCAAGCGTGACTCAAAACATCTACTTGCGTCTCCAAGTGATATCAACCTGCTTCTCCCCAGCCGTTTCTCGCGAACCGGGCATCCCGTGTTGCATTTGTCAACAATTGTTAGAGTACTCAATGGTATGAATAGGTACAGACAACTGTTTGATGAAGTACAGGACAAGGGTTAATGGTACTACTCAAGGTTGGGCTAGATATCAACGACAACTTACCCTTTTGAGCCACTTTCCATCCATCATCAACTTCACTCGAAGCAAACAACACCCTCAACATCATTTTACTCCTCTGAGTGGGGCTATACACGTCCTGGGCTCCTTGTGCACACTTCTTCCCACCCACCGCCCGCCCCCCAAAACTCGACTTGAGTTGAAACAACAGTCACTCAAACCTACTTGCTCCTTCGAGTGATACCCGGCTCCTCTCAGGAATACCGGCATATCTATGTTTTATTTCTTGATTTTGCATTTTTGCATTTTTTTTTCACTTGCTCGTTATCTTGTCTTGAACTTGTGTCTGGAGACTGGTCTACCATTTAACTTGGGTCCGGGGCATTGTGTATCTTGTGGGGTGCATATATGCACTCCACCCCTGTAGAGGCCAATCATAATATTGTCTCGTTTCTCGGCGATTTTGGTGTCAACCTGTGCACTTTTTGATTCTATAATTTTCTGAAAATTTCTGTATTTTTACACTCATTGTTGAGCGAGTTATTTCTATTTTATTTTGTACGATACTGACACGCACATATGGATTTGCTTCCACTCGATGCGACGTATGTGGCCGGCTCCTTGGGAAGGGACCAGTAGGTTGGCCCCTCACCACCAGGCAAGCGCTTAGGGGCCGGTTCATAGCTATATGTGGGTGAAACACCACCCGCATATGCGCTCCTCCTCAGCGGTTGACATTCACTAAGGAGGTGAGCCTAATGTATAATTTCGTGTAAAATATCAACTCATTCCATTTAATTTCATTGTAGAATAATAAATTAGGTATATTTGAATAAAATTATAGTGGTTGACATTCACTGAGGAGAATAATAAATTAGATTGCCCAAGAAAATTCTCTCAACCACTGTTGCAAGTTGCTCATTTACCTACATGGTTATGGGCCCCAGGGAGAAATCAGAGAAACTACCTCTTACTATGGGGAAGTTACCTACAGATGGATCTAATTGGTCCCTGTGGAGAGCTACACTTCTTAGTTATTTTGAGTCAAAAAACCTCCTTAAACACATTGAAGGCAAAGCTGACAGGCCACCTGACCCTCTTTCTTTTCCCAATTCACATGTACTCACAGATGATGAGGAGGTGTCAAGTATACAATACCAAGCCTCAGTTCACTTGGAAATACCGACCGAATGGCCCCTACCATTTAATCCCACACACCAGTGACAAGTCATTCTTCACTAGTATGTGGTCTCGGCTCAGTATATTTGGTTCATCATTTGGGCCCACTCCCTTCATCCCATCCCCTCTACCCTTGTTATTTTTCTATTCCTGATCCTTTCCCCTTTCTGTTTCCCCTCGGGGCATTTTCTATTCACTTATTTTTTGGTCACGGCCCTATTGTTTTATCCTCGGTCATTTTCTATTGTTCTATTTTCATCCACACTCCTATTATTTTATTCTCAGCCATATTTCATTGTTCTATTCTTGATCATTGTGGACAATACCCCCACATGCTCTGCATACCTTATTGTTTTCTCCATGTCTTATGCCACCCTGATTCCACATCTCGTTTCTTAACCTGTATAAGTAGCACATGTATGTAGATATTTCTCCATTCTAAATATTGACTTGGTTTACACCTTCTTATCTTCCCTCCTCCTGTCTGAAGTCCTCTACTTGGGCCAACACTCTTGGCACTCTCTTGAGTATCTTGTCTGTTCCAAATCAGTGGTACATACAGAAAGTAGGGTGCAACACATGAGTACATTGAAGCCAAGCCACTCCAATCCCTCTGCAAGACTTGACTGATTCCTGCCAGCACCGTGAAGTCAGTACTATTGCAATAGTACTTGGCCTATTGTAAAAGGCAACAAATTCCCACAGTGATGTGTTCTTTCAACTGGGCCAAAAGGCCACTATGCCAGGTGATCTGGCATTAGTCTGTGGGCACTATTTAAACAGCAACTTGTTACATGTATTCACCAACCATTGCAATGGTATGTAACACCCATGCATTGTCAGCATTCCTGGTGCCTGACAGGAGGCCAAGTTAGAGAAGAGACTTGAAAAATGGTTGGCCAGAGAAGGGCTTGTCAAGACTCAAATATTGGTCTCAGTGTCAGAGTCACTACCATTGATGCTAGAGAAAAAGAAGAATGCCAAGGAAATCTGAGACATTCTGGTAGCTGAAATAATAAAGAAACCAAAGATGGTTGTCACCAGCATCCAGAGACAACTCTGGAATATGAAATCCTCAGAGGAGGATGATCTCAGAGAACACCTAGATAAGGCATAATATCTCTATACAAGACTCATGTTAAATCTGTATGTCAGGCACTTAATACAATGCTTCTAGTAGGGTTCCATAAGTTTCCAAAAGATTCCATAGGGGGGGTCGAGATTCTGAGGTCATAGGGGGTCAAAGATCGAAGGTTGGGGACAGTAGCAGAAAGCGGACAAGGAAGTGCTGGTGACTTAGGGTAGTTGGTCACGGTGTTAAGATTGTATGACTAGTCATTCGAGTATTCAAAGTCAGAGGGACTTGCCTTCAACTTATGTGTTACACCCTCCTCGATCATCTGTCCCTAATTTTGGAAAGTTGGAAAATGCACAAGAGACTAAGTCAGAAATTTAGGATACCAATTAAGTCGATATTTGTACTGGCAAATAGTCCAGTTGACTGGGGGTTATATTCATGTAGCTATTCCTTGTATTATCTACTGTCCAGTTAAAAGACAAGGAGAGGAGGAAATACAAGGGGTCAATAGAAAGCAAGAACAAGGGAGCAAGGTATGTGTCACGACCACAATACTGTGCTCTGACTTACTCGGCAGTACTGACCGACCGACCCTTACCCATATCATCCCTCATAGTGCATGGTTTTGGCTTGGTACACTCGGTTCATCACCTGGTTTATTATCCTTACCCAACCCTCCTATTCTTTATTATTCTTCCACTCCCTGTCCTTCCCCTTACCCGCTTACCCTTGGGACATTCACTATTCATTGCCACTTACTCGTGGCCCTATTGTTTTATATGTCAGCCACCCCTTATTGTTCTATTCTTTCCCACAATCTCACTCGTTTATTATTGGCCATATTTCATTGTCTTACTTTCATATTGTTCTATTCTAGTTCGCTGAGGACAATACCTCCACATGGTCATTATACCTTATTCTTTTCTCCATGTCTTATGCCACCCTTATTCTATATTCTGCCTCTCAGTCTATATAAGTAGCGAGTGCATGTACATAGTTCCTCAGTCTGAGTATCAACTAGGTTTACGCCTCCTTACTCTCCTCCTTCTGTTCAAGAAGTCCTTACTCGGGCTGACACTCTTGGCATCCTCTCGAGTATCTTTTCCGTTACAAGTTAGTGGCATGCACAGGAGGCAGGGCGTAATGCATGAGTACGTTGAAGCCAAGCCACCCTGACTGGCCTGCAGGACTTGGCTGGTTTCAACCGTATCATTGGTAGTACCGAGGCCTGAAGTATGCAGTGGTTTTGTGAGATGATTATTATGAGAGTAGAACTAGGGAATAGCACTGGTTAGGCCAACCTGTACAGGTCACCAGGTCAGGTGCCCTTGGGTTTGGGTGTGGGTCAAGCTGAGAGCACCTGTGACCCAGCCCAACCTGGCATGTCAACTATGTATATGTGAATGTGCACATGTACAACATGCATTCAGGGACACTCTCCTGTTATACATGTGCATGTACGACATGCACATGCACATGTATGACATGGATGTGCCATATGCACATGCATACAATGTGTTTGTATTGGCACATACACATACAGCACATTCATATTATGTGTGCATGTACAATGCATTTGTGTTGGCATGTGCATGTATAGCACATTCATGTTGGTGCATGTGCATACAACATGTTTGTGTCAGTGTATATGCATACAGTGCCTTTGTGTCAATGTGTGCGCATACAACATGTTTGTGTTGGCACGTACACATACAACATGTTCGTGTTGGCATGTATGCATACAGTGCGTTCGTATTGGCACGTGCATGTACGGTGCATTTGTTTCGGTACAAACACAACATATGATGTGAATGCGACATATGACATGAACACAACATATGATGTAGACATGAACACAACATATGATGTAAACATGACATACAACATGAATGCAACATATGACATGAATGTGACATATGATGTGAATGCACTGCATGCATGTGGGTGTGGCGCACATCCGACACCCGTTGACCCATGGGTTGATGGGTTTGGGTTCCCCATGGGTTGGGTGCAGGTCACCCACATTTGACCTGTGGGTGACCCATGCCATTCCCTAAGCATGTTGGGGCATGATTTTATTCCCCTGCATGTGTGTTTTATTCTTGCACTTGTGTTTTCTCTTTTGTGCTTTTCTCTTTTGCATTTGCATTCTCTGGCGCTTAAATAAGCACCCATAACGATGCACCATTGCACACCTTTGGGTCTTGTCTTTAGCATCCATATTGACAAGCCCCAAAGGTTAGTAGTTACTCTATTATATACTTGTCTTTAGCATCCATATTGACAAGCCCCAAAGGCACGTGTGTCAGTTATCAGTCTTATTAGACCTTCCCTGCCATCAAAGCAGAACTTGGTTATGGGATTGCAGGGAGTCAGGATTGCAGAACTTCAGATTATTGTGATGGAACTGTGGGAAAGCAGTCGATAGGGAATGGCATGGGTTATCCATGGATCAAATGTGGGTGACCCGCACCTGACCCATGGGGAACTCGAACCCATCAACCCATGGGTCGACGGTATCAGGTGTATGCTACACCTGCATGCATGGGGCATGTTCATGTCATATGTCATGTTTGTGCCGACACAAACAGGCTGTAAGCGTATGCATTGATATGAACATGCTATATGCATATGTGTTGACATGAACGCACTGTACACACAGGTGCTGACACAAGCATGATGTATGCGTGCATGTCATATGCGTTCATGTTGGTGCATGCATGTCATACATGTGCACGTAGTATGTGCCACTGATTTCTGACAGAAGAAGTACCTGTGAGGGTGCCAAGGGTGCCAGCCTAAGTAAGGACTTAAGATGGGAGGAGAGAAGACAAGGAGGCTTATGCCAAGTTAATATCCAGAATGAGGAAGTATGTACATGCATGTGCTACTTATATAGGTTAAGAAGCGAGATGTGGAATAAGAAATGGAGAACAATAAGGTATGCAGAGCATGTAGAGGTATTGTCCACAATAATCAAGAATAGAATAAAGGAATGTAAATGATAATAGAACAATGAAAATAGGATAATAGAAATGTGGCCAAGGATAGGATAATAGAAACTGACCAAATATAAAACAATAGGGTTATAGCCGAGGATAAAACAAGGATCAAATATCCCGAAATAGAAGCAGTCGAGGAATAGAAGCGGATGGGGTGGGATTAGTGGATAATGAATGAAAAGGAGTGGATGAGGGATGGGAATGAGGAGTGTGGAGGGTGAATATGCTGAGCCAAGACTGGTGTACCAAGTGACTTGCATACAGCTTGGTCACCTGTGCGTGGACATGGACTGAATGCTCGGTCGGCAGTGCCAAGTTACCTGATACTCGGTACATGTACTTGACAGTCCAATTCAAACTCCATACTGAGTTTGAATAATTACTGGTTTGGGGTAAGATTAGCAAAATCAGCTGAGTTTGTGGACTCTTGTGGACACTATAGTTGGGCTTCAACAAAATAAAGGGCTTTTAGCCTTGAAAAAATCAGGAAAAATAGGAGAAAAATATAGGCTATTGGATACTACATTTAGATACCCAAAGACCAATTTTTATGCCACAATTTTAATGACAAAAGGTGAAATTAAGCAAAAATTATAAAAGAAAATTGAGAGAAAAATAACTGGCACCATTGGGTGCTTTTTAGACTAGGCCTAGATAGCCATAATCCCCTACAGTGCCTTGGGTTGCATTCTCAATCTTCCCTCTTTCCATGAGATGCATGATATGATGGAGATTGGAGGGTTAAATCTTGGAAGGGCAATTACCAGAGGACTTGGTGATGTCAGGACAGTGCTTCCTGTGAAACTTAGAGATGAAACCAACAGAGACATCAAGGTAGGAAGAGATATAATGGCCAGAATGACTACATTTAAGCAGTTGGAGGATAGAGTCAACTTTGGCAACAGAGAGGAACTTCATGGTTGAAAACAAGGGGGTATTTGGTGTTGTTTGGATATAAACAAACCTTAATTATGATCATGTGATTTTGAGCTCTATATGTATCATTTTTTGATGAAAAAAATAGAGGGGACAAAACCATTCACAGGTTTGATTATTTAATTAATATCTTGGCCAATATTGAGAATTACATAATCATCTTGGTGAGTGACCTCAAGCTATGATGCAGGGCTATCATTATAAATTATATCATATTTTGTGCTTATGTGATCATTGCATTATTTGCTACACAATCAAAGTGTCCACAAAATGTGAACAGTTTTGTCCCCCACTGCAGATATCAGAATGCACCCTGAATTCTAAGACAAGGTACATGTGATTCTTTGACATGACTCATTCCCAGGAACTGTGATCCTATTGGCTTGTACTATAAATGGTTAGGAGATTCTTTAGCTTACTAATCGTCCTGTAAATTAGTATAAAAGGAGGCCTTCCTGCCCCCTTTGAAGCAATCAAATCAATCATCTCCTTTCCACTTGTCAGTATAATATTGTGAGTATTCTTAGTCAGTTGTTGATAGTCCAGCTCCTAGGTTTACATAATAGTAGTAGTACTGTTGATAGTCCAGTATTGGTATTAGATTCAGCATAAGGAGTTGATAGTCCTGCTTAGTAAAACTGATTTTACAGAGTGAGATTGTTCTGTTGATAGTCAAGTTCAATTGCATTCTACCCTGAGGGTTTCTAATCAGTGATAGTCCTGATTAAAGACTCTTTTGTCTCTTGAGATTACTTCATTGTAATTTCTGTTTCCACCTCACCCTCATTTTAGAGTGCATTGACTGGGTTATCCATTCAGTCCACTTACTTCCTCTTTCCTCTAAGTGCATTCCCTTTCATTGGAATATCTCTGGACCCCTAAGTGTCCTGAACCTACAGACTTTGATAGTCTCATTCATTGCTGCTAAAAAATCCATCACTTACTCATTGTATTAGCTTGCTAGAGTTATTATACAGTTTGTGACCAAGGTACAAATATTAAATTATTTCGAGAGTTGTGCTGCAGCAGGGTTTAAAACTCATCTTTGTCTCACTTCACTACACACAGTGCTTGACTGAAGTGTTATATCTTTAACACCAAGGTCTTGTCCAGGTTCCAAAACATACCTCATGGAATGATGTAGTTGAAGTTCTGGATTCATTGATGCTTGTTTGTACCATTTGAACTTTTTATATATGTCACATGATTTCTAGTCATGTGACATGACCCAATATGTCATTAAAAGCCTCCAATTTTGGCTTTTTTCACTCATTAACTGTCAGTAACAAAACCATTCAAATGATCATATCTCAAAGGATTTTTCTATAGATTTGCTAGGTCCTTGGTCCACAAGATAGCTAGGATCCTGGAGCAGCATATGTCATAGTATTTTGATCATTTTAAAAATTAAATTAAATTTCCTATTAGATATACAATCTAAAACTTGCAAACATGTGAATGGCTTTGTTGCTTACTATACTTTAGTACACACAGTCATAGACCCATACATGGCTACCCTCAAAAAGATTGCAACATGGCAACCTGTTGGTTGACCACATAAGGTAGCGGACAAACGGCTTCTGCTAAGGTCACGTGATGTGACAGTCACAGTCACAAGCGCAAAAATTTTTGTCATTGAAAAAAATATTTGTATTCTGCTACAGAGGATGGGGATTTTTTTTGGAAATAATAATTGAGATACATTATATATAACATCAGGCTTGTTGGACTTAGCTAAAATAGTATCTGGCATGATGCCAGATCCTTGTGCAAAATGGTGGATGTGAGCATTGAGTCACGTGACCTTAGCAGAAATGGCCTGCTGCAACAATAATATCCTACCTCTACCTTACCTGTGGGAATGTCTTTCTATATATGGAATATTTCCTTATATAGGTGATTACATCAGCGCAAAAATTTTGTGACCGAAATTTTTTTGACAGTGTCAGACTGCTTAAAAATGTGTTTATGAATTTTGAGAAGATGTTTGAAAGTTTGGATATACTACACTTGCAATAGTGATTTTTTTCAAAAATTAAAACCAACAATATGTACATATAGTTCCATGCCATTGATCTGTTGTCTCAGAATAATTTTTTTGTCAATGCTGCCAGATCCTTGTGCAAAATGGCGAGCGTGACACTTGAGTCATGTGACCTTAGCGGAAACTGTTTGTCTGCTACCTTATAGAATAGATAATTCTCACTAGCTATGATTTATTTTCTCATACCATAGGTTTGTTTGTATAAATTTTAGATAGTTACAATAATAAAAAACCAGTCTCACACTCATGTCTGCTGTTTGACCAACCTTTTTGATGCCTGTGTGCATGTTATATCCGCGATATAACCCCGACATCCCGGACATCCGATATAGGGCGCTACGAAAGAACCTTACTCCGAACCAAGTCCAAGCCTCAGTTCCCACCTCCGAGTCCGACCAGCATCCTTACCCTCGGACCTCGGACATCTTCC
>QLPI01026103.1:0-10539 GCA_003314275.1 Chroogomphus rutilus
GAGACACGGCGCACGGATTTGTTCAGAACAACGTATCGAAAAGTTGAGAGCGAGATTGTCGGTCTGGCCGTCAAGTGGTGAATCATATTCAGTTCACCACACAGGTGTCAGTGTTTTGGAGACCATATATCATCGCTATTTAAGGATTTGTGGCATTTGCAGATAGACACACTACAAATAGGTACTAAACTCTTACTATAGACAAATCGAGTCCCCAAACCTTTTTGCAGAATCAAAGGCGTCAGACTCGAACTTCTAAAGGGTATTTCTGACAGGTCCCAAATTCTCTTTATATACTAAGGTGAGAGAGGTAAAACAGATAAATTATATTTCTCAGTCCTTTATAATAGTTCTATTGTTAAATGCAGATTTTTGCGTCACCTTCTCGCGTCCACGCCTTCCCTAGTGCCAAAAACAAGCTTAACACCATTACAATGGCACCAAACCCAGCACAAAGCACTGCGGGCAGTTTAGTACGACTTGTCCAGGGTATCGAGGGCGGAAGTAATCGTAGGTAGCAAGCCGCAGGAAATATATAGGCGAGTGCAGTGGCAGAAACCCCACCGGTGAATTCTAGCATGACCCCGAGATCACAAGTAATTAAAGCAACTGAAATCTCATAAGTGTGTGGGGATAGATAAAACAACGGAAAACGAACTGAACATGGCCGCAAAACTAATCGAGGTGGTGAATAGGATGTGTCGCTGTTGATTATATGGCTCGTGCGAGAAAAAGTACTGTTCGATTACCTACGATAACAGCTCTTTAATAAAAGGGCAAATAGCGCAATGTGTGATGGAATCACCTCACGGCAAACAAACAGCTCCAAGGGAAACGTTGTGAACATATTCACCCCGAAGCAAAACCGCGCAAAATTGATTAGTATGTCGCTCTGGGAAAAACAATCAGTCCTGAGTGAAAAACAAACACAACACTAAACAGTAGTAGACCTGAGAGAAGTTGTTTAATATATTGCCGTGGGTTTTATCTGTGAATATTAAAAATGCAGGTACTGCGAGGGTTAAACAGGCGACCAACGACACCAACGTCGAGATGTGAGTCACGAATGCGAAGCGATCCAGTGTAGGAGTTCTCAGACCGCCGTAAATCAAGAGAGAATTATGATGGCAGACAAATGCGAAGCTAATAACTCCGATCGCCTCTGTTATTCGCGGAGTTACTATGCTGAATCGGACAGATGGCGAGGAGGTTCCGCGTAATTCGGGTGTAACTTTTGCGCTTTCTATGATGACCGACATGACTATTATGGTCATCCCCACGAGGGCAAGTCCAGAGGCACGTGAAAGTTTATGGATGTCGCGATAAAGAGAGAGAGGATAAGAGACGGTGATTGTACAGAAAGCGACGACGAATTGTCGAGAGGTGAAAAGAGAGAGAACAGGGATAGTATAGAGGGTAGGGAAGAGGTAACGGATAACGTGAGGGATCGTATCACCTGTAAGGTCGACGTGTTAGAATCACACCCCTGGTATCAGAACAGAGCCAAACCTATGATGATTCCAAACGCACACATCCCTGAATAAAAAGAATATAATGAGAAGGGAAAACAAAATCGCAACGTAATGGATGTTCACCACCAAACGCCATGGCGAACTGGAAGAGAGAGACAGCAGCACGGCCACTCCCTCCAAAGCAGTGATCCATAATGGCTATGTATGAATTTCGACCGCTCATTTTGGCATTGATGACGATGAGCCGGATTGTCCAATCCGTGACAACGCATAGGACAACCAGTAGGAGGATCCCCGTGAAGAATCCGGCTTGTCGAATGGCATAAGGTAGACCTTAAAAAAAATGAGTTGAGAGTCTCGATCCTCGGAAGAGAAACTACCAATTATCCCTTTCCCGGTGATCAATTTTTCGCGACGTTGGGGTATCATTAAGTAGACCCACCTGCTCCTAGAATGGAATTGGCCATATTTGCAACAGAATCGAGTAGTCCACCACCTGCGTGTCTTTTTGCAGCCAGCTCTTCCAGATCTATGTTATCCAGATCTATGTCTTCTTGCGCGTCACCATTTTGTCTTAAAGATAGACCTACACGAGGCGTGTCCAGACTTGCTCGAGCATGTGCCGAGTCAACGAGGCCCACGAGAAGAGGCATAGACTGGCTATCATCCTCATGTCGATGTTGTGGATGCAGGTGTGATATAGTGCTGTCGTCAAGTTCGTCGGTGTCAAGTTCATACTCTGGGAACAAGGTAAGTTATTGGTGTCATTCTTGCACCTGGTCGTACCTGTCTCACGGCTCTGCGTTGTGGACCTCAGGGGAAGAGGCACGATCTGTTCTTCAGGATCGGGGCGTTGGACAAATGCAGAGTCTTCATGCTCTTCATAGTCGTCGTCATCGCCACCTGCTGAGAAAAGGACTTCGGACTGGGCCAATAGCGGTCGACTGTCCTCGGCATGGCGCTCGGGTTTTGGAGGATTCGAACGACCAAGCATGGAGCATTCCCAAAGGTATGTGTAGCCTAGTTGGAAATCTTCAATTCTTTGGATCGTGCGGTAACTTTGGTTCCGTCCAGGCGCGCTGGCAAAGATGTCCTCTTCAGCTGCTGCAGCTGCGCTACCAACTGCCCTGCAAGCCAAAAATTTCGAGGAGCAAGCGGCCGCATTTGCCTCTGATGACCGTATACACTTCTCGAAAACTACTGGAACGTGGCAGTTCGAGAGCGAGGATGGTACCGAAATGGAATGGGATGCGTCTAAGGGTGCATGGGTCCCTCTGGTACTGCGTTGGTTTTATTCATCAAGGATGGTTATTTATTGTGAAAAAAGGTGGATGAGGACCAAATGAAAGCCCAGCAAGCGGCATACTCGGTCCCAGGCGTCGACGAAGAGGTATAAAAACAAAGGCTTGAATTTACTCTTTATACTAATCTTTTCCAGACACCGGCTGCACCTGTGTTGAAGCGTACTAGTAAGAAGCGGAAAGAACCTGAAGACTATACCTCCAATACTAGTGAGACGAGTCACTCAATTAAACGAGGCAAGGCCTCTAAGTCCTCAGGCAACTCTTCTACGGAACCTCGACCTTCCAAGAACACAGCTGTGTACGTTACAGGTCTTCCACCAGATACAACAACAGATGAACTAGTAGCCCGATTCTCAAAATGTGGTCTTATTATGGAAGATGATCAGGCACAACCAAAAGTCAAGCTCTACGCCAAAGATGATGGAACCTTCAACGGAGAGGCTTTGATCGTATATTTTAAGGAGGACAGTGTATCGCTTGCTCTATCCATTTTGGATGATGCCGAGCTGAGGTTAGGCGAGCTCAATACAAGAATGAGTGTGCAAATTGCGCAGTTTGGACATAAAAAGGAGGGGAAAGAAATGGAGCAAACCCCGAGACAAGTCGATAAAAAGAAGGCTTCGAAAAGAATAGGGAAAATGCAAAAGTGAAACTTCTTATTGCTCTCTTATGGGTCCTCTGACGATATTCACCCAAAATATAACAGGAAATTGGAGGACTGGGACGATGAGGATCAGTTCGGTCCCTCGGTGGATCCCTCTGAAGAGACACTTGCTGCAAACAAGAGCCGTGTGATAGTTCTTAAACATATGTTCACGCTGCAGGAGCTCGAGGAAGATGCTACTTTACTCCTTGATCTCAAAGAAGATGTTCGAGAAGAGTGTTCGAATCTTGGAGAGGTTACTAATGTGGTACTGTATGATGTGCGTTTCCCTCTTTTTTTTCTTCTTTCTAGGATATCATCACACTGATTATCCTGAATTTGCAGAAAGAGCCAGAAGGAGTTATGACTGTAAAATTCCGCGACCCCATAGCCGCGCAAGCATGTGTCTTGGTGCGTCCATAACAATATCTCCCTGGTCATGAGCTTATTGTCGAATACAGAAAATGCATGGTCGTTTTTTTTCGGGCCGGCGGGTTGAGGCAACCTTCTTTAATGGCCAGCAACGATTCAAGCGAAGTGGCGTAGGGGACGATGAGGGTGATGAAGATACAGAAGAGGCCGAGAAGAAGAGGCTAGATGAATTTGCAGATTGGTTAATGAAAGAAGGAGACTGAGAAGTGCAGTAAGTTTATTTCCAAATAAGGAGTTATGTAGCAATAGTAATATCATGAGGAGGAAAACGATATCAAAGTTTGTACTAAAGCCATCTGAGATCACCAACATCCAAAGAAAGGCTTGGTGTCAATGATTTCTAGTCTCTAAGAATAGGCGAGTGTAAGCGAGAAACTCAAACATTATGAAGTAAACACACCTCAACAATGACAGTCCGATTCTTTGTACTTGGCTCTACGCTATGACGAGGACGGAGCCAATCAAGGCTTCTACGGCCACCATGATCACTCGCCGCCCGATCGTGCGATCGTTGACGTTGTGTCTCCCGTTGTATCTCATGACGTTCTCCAGCCTCGCTGTCAGACACGTGACCCGATAGCATCGGCGCAGAAATGGTTGACGATGCCAATGCCTCAAGCTGTTGATCTGACCATTCATCACCTATATCGTGATCTATGAGATCGCGATTGTTTGGTTCTCGTGCCCTATCTGTCGCAGTCAGACCGACATCTCCCTCCTCGGTTTCGTCCTCCTCAACAACAACTTCTTCCATCCCAAGCTTCTTCAAACCTCGCTCAACCTCGTCCAGACGCTCCATGTGCTCTAAGACTGTCACGCCGCTTGCTCCGGGATTAATCTTTTGGAATTTGTTGGCAAATGGTACAGGTCTTGTACCGGGGCCAGTTGAACTGTCTGTTGTCGAACGACGCATGGGTGGGGGAAACGGGAAAGATCCAATACTGCGACTTCTGACACGTTGCTCAGGCCGCAGTTTCACTGAGTTCCGATCATTAGGGATGTGAGGAGTAAAGGAGGGCGGTCCGACGAATAAAGAAGGGTCTGACAAATCTTCTTCGTCTGTGATTTCAACTTCGTCATCCCAAACAAGCACCTTTTGTCTTCGGGTAAGTTCCAAAGGACCTAAGTGGGGGTAAGCGAGTTCTTCGGTGCGAAATGATACCAAACATACCCTCGTCCTACAATGTCTATTAGAGAGGACCATACAATGAGTGGAGTGCAAGGAACACACGGAATGTTTCAGACACTGGATAATGTTCCAAGCTTGACCCTTCATTACCGCAAGTTGGCGCTGAGAAATCAATAGCGAAGATTTCAGTAAACACAGAGCAGTAACCTGTTCTAGATTAACTCACGCGAAACATCTTCGGGTGGAAATCTGGATCTAAAGCAAACAATTTGCGTAGTTGGAAAGTTGTTTCCTCCCACCAAGATTTGGAAGTCAGGATGGGCAGAAAGTGACTCCTGGTTTTCTCGCTGAAAGGACTGGCCAATTCTTTAGTGTAGGTGTCTACGCTGTTCACGACCGAAACTCACCGGCCAATAACACTGACAGGGAGGTACAACCACCCGTAGGTGAACGATCGCCACCCTTTTGGGTGCTCATGTGGCCAAGAAAGACTGTTGTCTATAGCCGCCAACTATTTCAAAGTTGGTTATGAAGTCGAGGAGCACACAGAACAAGATAATTAGTATTAATAACAGTATGAGCATCACCACAGATGAGTGCATGGGATTAAGGATGGAAGGTCAATCAAACTTACATGTAAATGCGTTAATCGTTGGTACGGTGACGCGCCTGAGTCCTGAGCGATAGAATAAGACGAGCGGGAGGGCCCAGGGTGCATGGTAGGAGAGGATGGATGTGTTGCCAAAAGGGAATCGGACGTAGGGCGCTCTCTCATAACAGGCATGGTCGACATGGAGGACCGTGAAGGAGCTATGTCGATTAGAGAGCGCTCATTATTTCCTTCGCAGTACTTGAGCATATAATTGTCGGCCCCACGATCCGTATTACGCATTAAAAAGTCTAAAGGCGGAGGCTTTGGTTAGCTGACTAACCTTTCTGGGCGAGGTACACCAACCTAGTATAACAAGTCTGGGTTCTCATTAGTATACCCGTAAGGACAACCTCTTTTAAACTTACTTTTCTAACTCTTCTCTAAAGTCCTGTTGTAATATTTTTGTCCAATGAAATCTCTCTGAAATGCCCTCATTACTTGGATACCCCCCAAACAAACGCTCGTCGTCCTCTTCGTCAATGAGATCCTCGTCACCAGTGCGGCCACAAAGAACTTGAAGGGCGCCGAGACAACGTTTTGTAGCACCTCCAGTTCGGTGAGTAGAATCATCAAAAGTGTCGGAAATTGACCGCCCGGGAACAGGATGTGCCCGGAGGAATTCGGAGGCATCTGTGTCCACGTTCTCTAAGTTTCATAAAGAGCTGAAGTTTGAGAACTCACCTTGATATCCATTTAAGAAACACTGCATGCTGCCTATTTTTCCTGGCAAAGGCTTCCCTTTCTTGGCTGCACTTCGGTCCAACCAATCATAAAAAAAGGCCTAGAGCTATAGATGAGGCAGTATTACATGACGAGGTATCATGAAACAGGGCTTACGGGACTGGAAAATGATACAAGCTCCGTGCGAGGAACGATATACAACTGAAGACGCTCATCTAAAAGTGACGCAGCTGCTTCACTGATGTAGCTGAGATTTCAAATCAACATGCGAATAATTGTATAAATTAAGGAAGAAAGGTACCTCAGATTCGGAATCAAACAACTTCGACCAAAAGGAATGATCCAACGAAATTGTCGATGTATCCATTTAGTGGTCTTAGGGTTGAGTCGTCCGTATGGCTCTTCATCTTTAGGTTTAAAAACACTTGGCAACATGACATCAATTCATGATATTTTATCATCATAAAACCCATTGCAAACTCACCCAACAGTTTGCAAACGGCCATCAACCTTGGCACGCACAAAATAAGACCCAGAGCTTCCCTTGGTAATCATCTTCGGATGCACACCAGAAGCAATAGATTCCCGGACTGCTTCGGTCATGCTATATACCTCATTAGCAAATAGTGCATTTGATGGCCAAGGAACGCACGCCACATATTCCTCATGCGTCATAGGTGATTTGTGGTCAAGAGTCTTGAGCTTGAAGAATTTTCAATATATCAGCTGACAATGATGACTATTGCATACCGGCCGAGAGTAATTATGAGGCACAGGTATTTCAGGCCCGAAGACAGTATGTATAATTTCTAGCTTCTCGACCTTGGTCGACTTCTGCTGCCACCGGGTTACAGCATTCATATAGAAATAAATGCGTAGTTCACACCTTCTTCCTCTTGACCTTCTGAGCAATACTCTCTGTCCATTTCTTAAAAGCAGTATCTATGGTGCGCAAGTCGATCTGCGGCTTTCCATGCGTCCTTGCGTTCGGAATCGGGGAGGAAGGCTGGGACTGATGCAGTCCCACATCTCCTTGTTCGAGGTCGTCCTCAGCTGACTGTGCCAGGCGTTGATAGTCAGATCGGTTCCCTGGCATTGATATCCTGAGGTGGCAACAGCTTTAACGGCGCGCGTGACGGCCCTTCACGTTACTCTTGTCACGCTAGGGACTAAACAGAGCTGTGTACACAGACCATGTCGTCCCGCCCGTTGAACGATGACGAAGTCCTCACCGAGATGAATAAGATGGTCGGTTATAAAAGTGAATGTTAACACAGTCCTTAATTACATTTTTTTCTAGGTGGCCTTCATCAAGCAGGAGGCGCTTGAAAAGGCCCGTGAAATCAGAGTCAAGGCTGACGAGGAATTCGCTATTGAGAAAGTTCGTCCTGCTAGACTTCTCTTGTTAAATAAAACATTGACTCTGGCTTAGGCAAAAATTGTGAAACAAGAATCCCAGGCTATCAATGCAAACTACGAAAAGAAACAGAAGGGCGCTGAAATCGCACAAAAAATGTATGCAGTCACATTCTGCCTTTCAAGAGAGAGATTGACGACCCATCTTCTTCAAAGTGCACAGTCCACACAAACGAACAAGTCCCGTTTACGCTTGCTCCAAGCCCGAGAACAGCACCTCCAGGATCTATTTGCCACTGCACGCTCTAGCATCCTCACGCTGTCCAAAGACGAGGGAAAATATGCGCAGTTACTTGAGGGTGTCATCTTGCAAGTACGCGTCATACAATGCATTTCCCCTATTTGCAACTAAGGTCTGGGACAGGCTGTACTTCAAATGTTAGAACCAGCTGCTACTGTGCATTGTAGGAAGAAAGATGTTTTTCTTCTTGAGCGTGCGTCAGAAGGCGCAAAGAGGCAATACGAGGAAATAAGCGGCCTTGATATAACCATCTCCGTCGAAGGAGTTTTGGCTGATGATAGGTGCGTGCTAAGCACCTTCATTATCACATTCCCATCGGCTAACAGATCTTACCGTCAGTGCTGGTGGTATTAAGCTTGTCAGCGGGACGAAGCGAATCACTATCGACAATACACTAGACGAGAGATTGCGGTTATTAGAAGATCGGGTACGATTCTCCTTGGCATTCAATTATATGTATTCCCTTTCTGAGCCAGTCCAATCAAACAGATGCTACCCGAAATTCGGAGGGATTTGTTCGGTGCAAATGAGAATCGAAAATTCTATAATTAGCATGTCTTTATATTCAGCTCTTGTGCACGACGACCTTTCTTGGTCTCATGGTCCTCACTCCATTGAACTTCCCACTATTTGCTATCGCGTATTACAATAATCAAGACGGTTATGATATACCATGTATTATCCCTTACTGCAGCATAAACACGCGGGCCAATTTCCTAGTACACATAAACGACATCACGTGTTCGGATGCAGCAGCATCAATATTAACTGCCTTCCGCTGTGTTTGGTAGGCCCGAATGCGTTGGTGAAGGCAATAACCCCACCGGCGATATCATCATACAGGGTGTGTGACGAGTGACGCCGTCCATTAATCGCACCACCATGGCCCTTGTCATTTCAGCACCAGGAAAGGTGTTGATAGCAGGAGGATATCTTGTACTGGACCCAAAATACTCTGGCGTAGTGATTTCTGCCTCGTCGCGGTTCTACACCATCATTCGCGAAAGTGGCGCACCTTCGCTCATTCAAGTTCGATCTCCGCAATTCATCAACGCAGAGTGGGAGGCGGGAGTGACCGTGCAGAACGATGGCCGCATTATCTTGCACGATAGGGATAGGTAAAACTTTGACACAGTCTCTCTCTTTCCAGCGGCAGTCATTTACGTAAAAAAAAAAACAGTAGCAAGTCATTGTCGAGCAACAAATTTGTGTATCTTGCCATTCTGAAAGTGCTTTCACTCGTTCAAGAATTCAAAGGAACATCTCTCTCTACCCAACTCTCAAAGGGATTGGACATCACAATTGTAGGCGACAACGACTTCTATTCGCAGAGGGCCCAGGTCAGGCTAATTCTGCTGATCATCACACCGTAATCACAGCTTTCCATTATAGCTAGCATCACTAGGTCTCCCTTCTACAATTGAATCCTTGAAAAAAATCCCTCCTTTTGCGTTTACCAATGTGACTTTGAGCAACGTACATAAGACGGGTCTGGGTTCATCAGCCGCTCTCATCACATCCCTGGTCACAGCGCTCTTGGTGCATTTCTCTGTGATCACGACAACGTCATTAGAGACGGAAGAGGGTAGATCACTAGCTCACAACGTCGCACAATACGTCCACTGTCTCGCCCAAGGAAAGGTGGGCAGTGGGTTTGATGTATCCTCTGCCGTCTTTGGGAGCCACATATACACACGATTCGATCCGGCTGTTTTGGCCCCTCTCATGTCCGATACAGTGCGTATAACCTTCATAAAAAAACTCAGAGTGTAAACTTTTTCTTTCTTTTTCTATAGAAATCTGACGTATCACTTTTATCGGTGCTTTCCACAACAAACCACGACTGGAACCATAAAGTTCAACCATTCTGTCTTCCCCCTGGGATGCGTCTCATGCTAGCAGACGTGGATGCTGGAAGCGACACACCGTCCCTTGTCGGAAAAGTATTGAAATGGCGAAAGGATAAATCAGATGAAGGTAATGATCGAAATTTTCTCTTTTTCAAAGGTTGAAATTTCTGACGACCACCCCAGCGAATGCAATATGGGACTCGCTTTCAGAATGTAATCTCGAATTGGCGTCGGTTCTCAATGCATTAACAGAAGCTCACGCCTCTGATGTTAACACTTACCTTTCTATCCTTACTCGTGCAGCATCCCTCAACCATTCCGAGGTGAATTTCATCATCATATCACCCTTTGTATCCACTTACACTTGACTACCGCAGTGGCCATCCCTGGGTGATAGCAAAGTCGTCCACAAGCTCTCACAAGCTCATGCAGTCGCCGAGGTATGCCATTTTCGGCGTTCTGTAGCATCTGACAAGACGATCGCAGAAAATCCGTGAATATATGCGCAAGATGGGCTCCGCATCTGGGGTACCCATTGAGCCACCTGAACAAACGCGGCTTTTAGATGCTTGCCTATTACAGGCTGGTGTCGTGGCCGGAGGTGTACCCGGAGGTATGATCCACTCATCTTAAGAGAAACAGATTTCATATACATTTACATAGCCGGGGGATATGATGCTATTTGGCTTCTGGTGCTTGAACTCCAACCAGCCGCCACA
>QLPI01026150.1:0-10066 GCA_003314275.1 Chroogomphus rutilus
ATCTAGCTTTTATGTGTAGATGAATTGTACTGTGGTAAGACAAGGCCTTCCTAATGCGGCAATGGCATTTTCAACCCTGATGCAGGGTCGCCACCCTGTTTTCTGATTGTTTCTGGACCTCATCGACCGCGCTTGCTACTGAACTATGCTGTGCTTGTAAATCTTCATCCTTGACAGTAAGTGCCTACACCTAGATCCTGTCCTGATCAAAAACTCTTTCTGACTCTCATCATCTCCTCTTTGACAGCTGCATGTGTGCACCACAGTGTGGTTGTGTGTCGTCTTCTGTCGTGTAAGTGCGTTCATTTAGAGTCGCAGCATCGCATGAGTTGTATCGGTTATACATCTGTAATGTCTTACTAATTGTCTGTGTAACTCAGATCATGTTCCTTGGCTGTCCTTCCCATATGTGTGCATTCCTGGTCTCTCCTTCTCTCTCTCTTCTCCTTCTGCCCCTTGTCATAACAAATAACAATTTCTTCCTAGAAGCTGAGATCCATATGGTCCAGTTCTTTTGTTCCAGTTAAGTTGTTGTATTGTCTAGGACAAGGCTTCCATAAGGGCTCATCCCGTTTACATTGTTATATAATCTGCATAACAATGCTCGAGTCATGGCACAACTTTGGTTTGCGCCTCGCAACAGATGATAATCAATAAATAAAGTGGGGAATGGGTTACATTGAGAGTCCTGGTTTCCAGGATCATGGACAGCAGATTATATTAGACCGGATTGGGCTGGGGTACATATATCACTTGGCAATCAGGGGTGCACCAAAGATCCCCTATATTGAATAAGGTTGGTTGGGTTGATCCGAAACACCTCCAGTGACAACAAGCCACATTATTTTGCCTAGCAAAATACCGGAGACTACAGAAAGGCAAAATATACTGTAGAATATGAAATTGAAAATGATTTATAACTACTAATCAAGTGAAATGTGTTTGGGATTTAAACTATGGAATTTTTGAGGAAAAACTTGGAGAATAAGAGACATACAAAAATATAAAACAACATGTTTAATGTTACATTTAAAAATACAATATATTCACACAAATTTCTCAATACATTATTGATCATCAACTTTGAGATAAAGGGACAAGGGAAGTTGTAGGTAATTTATATGGAGGCCCCTAGTTGAATATGAGCATGGTGTTACTGCTTTGAAATTTAAGAAACAATTACAGCACATGTGAACAAAGAGCAAGGCCACCTTGCACTTCAGTCAAAGTGGAATCAGCATTCTTGGCATATCACATGGTGTCATCCAGCCACTGTGGATTGGGGTCGAATGAGGCACAAAGTCTGGTCGTAAACTCTGTGTTATGGCCCATGCTGCCAAACAAACCCACTGTTAAGTCCGCGTGTCAGGCGCTTAGCTAGTACTTCTGAAAGGGCTATCCAGGTTAGCATGGAGGTCCGTATCGGGGCCGAGGACCGAAGGCAGAAGTCGGACGGACTACGGGCGGAGGCGGAAGTGCCGGGAACTTAGGGTCGGTCATGGAATGGTTCAATCCGGTTGCTAAGGTGTTCGAGGTCGAAGGGACTTGGCTTCAACTTATGTGTTGCGCCCTCCTCGATCGTCTGTCCCTAATTTCGGAAAGGAGACAGGAGTTTACCGGAAATGAATTGGAAACTAGGTGGGAGACTAAATCGATATTTGTACTAGCGAACAGTCCAGTCAACTGGGAGACTATATACATGCGACTATCCTTGTACTATCTTTGCCGGTCATAAAACAAGGAGGAAGGAAGTACAAGGGGTCAATAGGAAAGAAGAATAAGGGAGTAAGGTACGCAATAGACTGGCACGTCGGTTATCAAGATGCGGAACCTTGGTCATGGGAATCAGGATCAGACTAGCGGGGGCTCGGACGTTATGGGACGGGAACCACGGAAAGTGATCGTTCGTCCTTCGGTGGTCGGGGAGGTTTTGGAAACGGGGTAGGTGGTTGTGGGGGTTGGTATGGGTTTGTTGGGGGCATGGGATGTAACACCCACATTAAACCCCACAACCACCTGCACCATTTCCAGGACCTTTCTGATCATTCAAAGTCTGAATAACCGATTTCCAGATTCCCGATGCACCACTCCAAGGTTCCGTGTTTCCGAACCTCTAAAGATTCCAAAGTCAAGGTTCCGCTCCTTTGATAGATGACATGTAGGATTATTGTGTACCTCACTCCTTTGTTCTTCGCTTTATATTGCCCCTTGTACTCTCTTCCCCCCCTTGTCTTTACTCAGTAAAAGATAGTACAAGACTAGATACATGTATATAAGTCACCAGTCAACTGGACTATTTGCCAGTACAAATATCGACTTAATTCTGCATCGTAGTTTCTGATTAAGTTCTGGTGTTAAGTCCGCGTGTCAGGCACTTAGCTAGTACTTCCAAAAGGGCTATCCGGGTTAGCGTGGAGGTCCGTAATGGGGCCGAGGGCCGAAGGTGGAAGTCGGATGGACTACGGGTGGAGGCGGAAGCACCGGGAACTTAGGGTTGGTCGCGGAATGGTTCAATCCAGTCGCTAAGGTGTTCGAGGTTGAAGGGACTTGGCTTCAACTTATGTGTTGCGCCCTCCTCGATCGTCTGTCCCTAATCTCAGAAAGGAGATGGGAGTTTACTGGAAATGAATTGGAAACTAGGTGGGAGACTAAATCGATATTTGTACTAGCGAACAGTCCAGTCGACTGGAAGGCTATATACATGCGACTATCCTTGTACTATTTTTGCCGGTCATAAAACAAAGAGAAAGGGAGTACAAGGGGTCAATATAAAAGAGAGAACAAGGGAGTGAGGTACACGATGGTCCTGCACGTTGGTTATCAAAGTAGCGGAACCTTGACTTCGGAGTCTTCGGAGGTTCGGAATCGCAGAACCTCAGAATGTATGTTGGACCTCCGGAGATCTGTTGTTCAGGCTTTGGGTGGTCAGAAGAGTCCCGGAAAAGGTGCAGGTGGTTGTGGTGCTTAATGTGGGTTTGTTTGGCGGTATGGGCCATAACATCTGGTAAACTTTCCAACTCTCCGAAATTAGGGACAGACAATTGAGGAGGGTGTAACACATAAGTTGAAGCCAAGTCCCTGCGACTGTCAAGCCCGCAACACCGAGTACTGGCTCACTCGGGAATACCGACTAACTGGCCCTTGCCCACATCATCTCGCACTACCACGCGGCCTCGGCTCGGTACACCCGGTACATTGTATGGACCACTCCTCTCGTTCTATCCTCTTCATTGTTCCATCACCCCCTATCCACTCCTTGGTCCGTTTCCCCCGGACAACATGACGGCCACTCATTGTCCTGGCCACTGCCATTGTTTTATCTTGGGCCATCCCCTATTGTTCTATTCTCACCCACTACTTCATTATCCTATTCTCAGCCATACTCTATTATTCTACTCCTGCTTACATTCCTTATTCTATTTCTGACCACTGTGGACAATGCCTCCATGTGGTTACCTCATACCTTATTGTCTCCATTCCTTACGCCACCCTGTTCCACATCTTGCTTCTTAACTATATAAGTAGCGGGATGTATGTAGATAGTTCCTCACTCAGAATATCAATTGGTTCACACCCCTTTGTCCGTTCCCTATTTCTAAAGTCCTTCACTCAAGCCGATGCCCTCGGCATCCTCACGAGGCTCCTCTCACTACCCAAATTAGTGGCACGCATGGAACAGCAGGGCGCAATGCACGAGCACGTTGAAGCCTAGCCACTCCGAAATGGTTTGCAGGACTTAACTGATATCTCGGCATCACCAAATCTTGACAGCGACCTCGAACCACTCGTACCACCCTATACCATGAACAGTCTTAAGACCCCTGGCACTTCCTGACTCCCATCCCCATTCTGATTCCAATCCCGAGTCCGTGACCCTTAGTCTCTCCATCTCCAGAGTACGAACCCCCCCTTCGGAAACCATTCAGAATCCTCTGGAAACCCTTCTGGAAGCCTCTAGCTAAGCGCCGACATGCAGATTTAACACTCTGGTCCTCTCGAATCCTGGAGATTTGGTCCATCATTGTTTGAAAAAACATACATGGTGGGATTTTTCACCCCAGGATATGCTTGGGAGTCCTATTGGAAGTTGTTCGATTCATGTTCCAGCAGACTGGGACCATCCACGAGTGTCAGAGTAATGTAATATTGGCAATCTATTCTGGTAACTATTCACACTGCTGGTCAAACATCGTTTTGGAACTTACAGAGGTACTGACCTAGTTTCTGCTAATGAGGGAGAATAGAGAGGCTATGACGGTCAATGATGGAGCGAGCATGGCAGTGCAACCACTTCCATACATGTGTTTCATCGAGATTGTTGTATTTTAAAGCAATTATTATGGCCATATAGGCAGGGAGCACAAGAGGGATGAGTCTACAATGACTTGTAAACAAGACAGAGATAAAAGTGGAATTGGACTTGCCTTTGCCATTGGAAAGTCTGACTTGCTTGGCTAAATATAGCTTCTGTGGGAGTGTACTTGGGGTGGTCACCGCCATTGCGGATCCCCTTATAATTCCAGGACAGTGGTCCAGTTTGTCCTTGTATGTGGTTATGAATATTGTCGACAACGACAAATTGACCATTTTCTTCAATATAACCAATGTCACCCAAACCGACCCCACCACTAGCAGCAATGGCAGTGTATAGGATGTAACAATGACAGGGTCAGCATTGTATCCATTCCACACCTTCCTATAGACAGACATTCTTAGGAATGTACTTAGGATAACTTGTAACTATCACAAACTACATCATAGAGTCTATATATAAATTTGATGGGGATTGATGACAGGATTCATGTAACCCAACTCCTCAAACTCTCCAAATTTTCACCTGGCATGTGATACACTTTGAATGGGATGCTGCATGTGTTAAGGATTTAATATTCAGCCCAAACATCTCTTCTCCTTATCCCTGGCAACCAGGACCTGATGGTATTGGAGAGAGGGTATAGGTTCAATTCATTATTATCTCTGATATCTGCCTTTGGTAGGAGTTTTTTTTTGCCATTATATTTTGCAGTTGTGTGATTCTTCAACCTCAGCTCTTTTCCAAGAGACTGAGGTATGAGTTCAAGTTTATTCCCATATTTCATACAATTGTTAACTATTCATTTAGATAATATTTCAGATACCTAGCTACTTCTAATATGAGCTCTTTTCCAAGGGACTGAGATAGTATTTCAGTCTACCTATTTTAACAGCATGTGATTCTGCTTGCTCTAATAAGCTCTATTATTGAAGGATCCTTGTAATAAAGTGATCAGTGTTTGTTACACTTGATTTTCTACCACTGCTCACATAATATCTCTGTTAAATCTGCATGTCAGGTGCTTAATAACAGATTCTGAAAGATTCCAAAGGGATTCTGAAGGGGTTCTCCAGGGGGTGGAGGGTTCTGAGGACTGAGGCAGTCAAGGGTAGTAAGGTTGGGGGTCAAGGAAATAGAAAGGATGGAAGGTGAATGACGAAGCACTGGGACTTAGGTATATGGTCAGTTCACAGAGAAGACTTGTATGATTAGTTGTATGGGTGTTCAAAGTCAGAGGAACTTGGCTTCAACTTATATGTTGGGCCCTCCTTGATTGTCTGTTCCTAATTTTGGAAAGTTGGAAATATTGTGAAAGCCACTTAGGTGCGCAGGTACAACCCTAGATGAATGTCAGAGAAAGTCTTTAATACTATAATGGATGTGAAGTACCTGGACAAATGTTAGAGAAAGTCTGAGCATTTGTCTTACATGTAGTAAGTATTTATACTAGCGATAATAAGGAATTGATATCAAAGCAGGTTGTCAATAACAACCTGCAGCCCTGATCCCCAATGGCCGCACATCCAGTACTCCTTCAAGTAATGCTCAAGCATTCCTGTTTTCACAACACTCCCCTGCGATTGAGCTGCCAACAAGACCTAGTCTTTTGGTCAGGAATGTGTGTCAGTCACATGGAAAAGATTTCATGAGTATGTCGGCGATATTATCTTTGCAGTCTAGAGGTAGAACTGAGAGTGTACCATCAGAGACACATTTTCAGATATAATGGTGTTGGATGTCAATATGCTTTGTATGGTCATGATGCTTTGGATTTTTGGCAATGGCCTTTGCACCTTCTGAATCTGAAAAGATGTTGATTGGTAAGTCGACATCAAAATCTAGTTGGTTCAGAAGTGAAATCATCTACTTTGCATGCTTTGCATAACCAGCAAGTGCCATATATTCAGCTTCTGTTGGAGAGAGTGCAACAGTGCGCTGCTTTCGTACAGTCCAGGCTATAGCTGCTCCTGTGAACATGAAGCAAAACCCAGTGGTGGACCGATGGGTATCTTTGTCAGCTCCCCAGTCTGAGTCACTGTAAGCGATGAGCTTACTTCAATTGTTGTGTCCATAGGTCAAATGATGATCCTTGGTGGCTTTAAGGTAGCAGAGAACATGAAGGGCAGCATTGAGGTACATTTTTGTAGTATTTGACCCATACTGAGCAAGCTTATTAACTGCAAAGCAGATATCAGGTCGAGAACCTAGCATGGCATACATTACTGAGCCGACTATTTGCTGATATTGCATGCAGAGTTGGGGGTCAGGTGTGTTATAGGGGTTGGATTTGTCCCAGCAGAGAAAGGTGTGTAGACTGGTGTGCAGTCTAGCATATCAAAGTGTGTGAGCATATGCTGGATGTAGTGTTGTTGACCAATACTCAGGGTCCTTTTGGAGTGATCACAAATGATGTGTAGCCCCAGGAATTGGTTTATTTTACCCAGGTTGGTAATTTTATAATATATGATGATGTGTTTCTCGAACTCACTGATTTTGGCTAGTGTCCCAAAAAGAGCTATGTCATTGACATAGACCAGTAGGATAAGGTCCCCCCCATTGATGAATATTGAAGTATCCCTGGATATGATTCTTTTGAAGCCAAACTCCTCCAGTATGTTATTCAAGTGTATATGCCACTGTCTGGCTGCCTGTTTTAGACCGTACAAAGCCTTTTTTAGTAGGCAAACCTGATTCTCCTTCCCTTTGACCACAAAACCTTTTGGTTGCTCCATGTATATCTCTTTATCAAGATTCCCATTCAGGTATGCAGATTTGATGTCGATGTGATGAACTTCAAGATTGAAGTGTGCTGTAATTGCTAGCAACATGCGTAAGGAATCTAGACGTGCAACCGGGGCAAAAGTCTCATCATAATCAATGCCTTCAGTCTGTGAGAACCCTTTGGCAACTAGACGAGCATGGAGATATGTTTCATCTCCTTCTGTATCATGCTTTGTCAGAAACACCCACTTGCACTGGATGGGTGTCCAATCTTTTGGTAAGTCGACTAGCATCCATTTTCCATTGTCATTGAGACATTTTAGCTCCTCTTTCATTGCTGCTAGCCACCGGGGACTATCTGGTGTTGAGAGCACATATTCATATGTGTTTGGATCTCCAGTAGGTGTGACATGTACCACAGCTAGGTAAGCACTGATGCTGTTGTTAAAAACAGTGATGGCTGGCACCCAGCATTGGATTTTATCTGGACTTGCATTTGGTGAGTCAGCCAGTGGTCATCGTCTCAAGATGCACTGTGAGCGGTGTGGTTCAGGTACAGCTGGAGGTGGAGCTAAATATGGGAGCTGTGGTTGTAAGGAGCTAGGAATTGGCAGTACAGGAGGTGGTAAGGCAGGTAGAGTATTAGGTGTGAGAGAAGGTGAGGTATCTTCATCTTTATCATCAGAGTCTGGTAGGACTAGGTCGACTAACGATGACTGTGGTATGGCTAGATGTTCAGGAGTATTTTGTGGCTCCTTTGAGTTTCTGAGTGGGAAGATTAACTCTTTGAAAACCACATCAGTACTGGTGACAACTTTGTAAGTTAGCATATTCTACAATTGGTAACCTTTGGTGGCATTCTCATAGCCTACAAACACAAGCTTTGGAAAGTTAGATCATACTTTGTTTGCTGTGTAGTAGTGTGTGTAAGGGCAACCCTCCTTTGGAACTGATCTCGCAACTGCCAGAGGATAGAACCAGCGGGACACCACCTAGCCCTGGACGTCCTCCTAGGCCTGACTATGGGACTCAAACCCACAGCCTACCCACAGGCTTCTCAGATCTAAGCAGGGGAAATCTGAAGTTCAATTATAGCTACTACCTAAGTACATGTAGGGCTCTCACCTAAGCAGGGGAAATCCAAAGAGAAAAGTCTAAGGATCCTGCTGCTAGTGAACGTCTTTTATACCCTTTATGTAAGTGGTCTGTGCACTAGCTTATAAATCAACACAGGTGCTTATTCCCAGTTCCAGTCATCATGCTAAGATCATTCCTATCGCCTGCTCAGTGGTCCCTCAGACCTGGGTCTCCTGGCCTCAGAGTTGGGGAGAGTCTGAGATAGGGCCTCGGAGTTGGGAGGAGTCTAAGATAGGGGTTCGGACTTGGATCAGGACTTGGAAGGGATCATCCTCTGACATCGGTGGTCTTTCAGACTTTGGTCTCTCATCCTCGGAGTTTAGGTGGAGTCTGAGATAGGACCTCGGACTTGTCGTCAGGACTCAGAGAGGGTCATCCCCTGATAGTGTGGGAATAGGCTAGACAACTGAAGGTGCACAAATATGATAGGTCTGGGGTTGCTTTGAGCAACTGTTCATGTAGGGATATGTACTCAGTGACATGTGAAGGTGCACAGTTGTGTACATGTACTGCTGTACTAATGGCAAACTCTCAGAAACCTGGTGACATGCCAGCAGCCTGTAGCATTGCTCGGGCAGCTTCAGCAACTGTTCAGTTTGCATGTTCAGCAATGCCATTTTGTTGCGGTGTATGTGGTGCTGTAAGTTGATGATGTATACCCTTTTCAGTCATGAATTTGGAGAACTCTGCTGAACAGAACTCCCCCCTGCGATCTGAGCATGTCGCTCATAGAATACCATTATAATATATTGAGACTAGCGCATGAAAAGCCTTGAAGCAAGAAAGGTCTCATTTTTTCCTGTCAGGAAATAGGCCCACTTGTAGCATGTATAGTCGTCAACAATGATGAAATGATATTGGTGGCCCTAAATTAAGCAGGTTTTCATGGGACCTGCAAGTTCCATATAGATGAGGGCAAAGGGCTTAGTCTGCCAGTGCATTGTGGCAGGGAATTTTTGCCATGAGGATTTTCCCAAGAGGCAACCCTCACATGTGGAAAGGGTATGTTTTTGCACTGGGTCGATGTTCTCAGCAAGTCACTATAGCAAAGACCAGGAGAGATGACCTAGACGTGCATGTAACATCTCAATTGGGACTTTGGTAGCGATTGAGTTTATTTGAGCTGGTGATGAAGCAATAGAAGCCCAGTAATGATTGCCCTAGACTTTTGCTTCAAGAAGGGTGTCATTACCCTTTGTGATAGTTGCATTGTGCCCGGTGAAGGTGGTTTCAAAACCCTTTTTGCCAGCCTTCAAGACAGAGAAGAACCGGCCTCCTATTTTGGGTGAATGCAGGACTTTGTTGAGCTCAATAGCCCATGGTTCTCCACCGATCTGTATAGTTCCCTTGACTGTACCTATGCCAATATAAGTCATATAAGACTTTCCATTGGCAAACCATGCTTTTTGCAGTGTGTGCAGTGTGCAATATGTAGTAAAGTTGCTGATGTCAGATGTGATGTGATCGGTACACCCAGAGTCCAACATCCACTTGCAATCATACACAATGTAGAAGCAGATGGTTTTGAAGGCTGACAGGGTAGGTACATTGTTTGTACTACCAGGAGATGTATCTTTGGCCTCCATTATGACTGCGCTTACTGAGACGGTGGGTTCATCCTTCTTTTCCTTTCCTTTTCCCTTTTTCCACATCCCCTTTTGCTATGCCTTGGCCTCTTCATGAGAGAGGCCACACTCCTTTCTATTACACTCCTTTTTCCAGTGACCTATACCACCACAATAATTGCGCTTGGTTTTAGAGGTGTGCAATCCTTGTTTGATCGCATTGACACCTGGGGTAGCGCCCTGGCATAGTTCCTCTGACAAGATGCGTGATCTTATGTTAGATATGGTGGCAGGGGTGGCTGTTAGAAAATCGATGGTCGCAAGTAGA
>QLPI01026190.1:0-12006 GCA_003314275.1 Chroogomphus rutilus
TAAAACAAGGCTGTAGCCGAGGATAACACAAGGGCAGGAAGTCACGAGGTGAGGCAGACCAAGGAGTGAGGAGTAGGCGTGGGATGGGAATGAGGAATGTGACCGATATGTGCGTCTGGCCGAGAACAACTCATTGAATGGTTCGTACTTGGTTACTAATGGAGTATTTTAGTTGGTACCGCCAAGTTACCGGATCCTCGGTACGTGTACTTGACAGTCTGGGTAACATAAGGATTTCTAAACAATTGTGTTGTTTTCTGAATGTTTTCTCTTTTTAGGGCAGATGTCCCATGGTCGCCCAATTTCCATGGTCAGGGTCATAGTGGTCGTGGGGTCGTGGCGGTCGTGGAGATTGTAGCATTCATTCTACCAGATTGTCACTTTGGATGGAGGTAGTGTTGTCAGGATTCGGGGAATGTCCTGTAACTCGAGTCTCGGTTGAAATCGTTTTGATTAGTTTAGCTCGTATTAATATTCTAACAAGAAGGGTCTAGTTCTAAGAGAATCTACGTGGTACCATTAGTTTAAGGGACGGTATGGGGTTCTGCGGTGACCAGGATTCTTCCTGAGTGGAGTTTTTGGAGGGTCAGATTGAGCGCTGAGTGAAGACTGCTGGCTCCATATTGCCAAGAATCAGTTAGGATAATCTAAACAAGTAGTACTCAATGCCCTGTCGATCAACGGATCATAGTGGGTGAGCGTATGGTCCTTGCAACTAAAATTCTGACGGGGTTTGGAGGGTTGGATTTGGAGGGTCAGAGTTCGGAGGGTCGGAGTCAGAGTGTTTTCATAAAAACAGGTCGAAATTTTTTGACAATTGGTCATGGGGGGTCATATTCCTGAAAAGGTTGGATGCGTTGTTTTGTTTTACGTCCTTAGGCATAGTTGGTGTTCAATGCAAACAACTGATGCCGGAGTTGGGAGCCTAGCTTCTTATTCCTTGGTTTCCGAAGCATCCGACATCTCAGACTCTTCTAAGGTAGAAGACAAATGGTTTCCGCTACATCATGTGACTCAAGCGTGACATCCACCATTTCACACAAGGATCTGGCAACATCGACAAAAAATTATTCTAAAACCACAGATCAATAGCATAGAACTATATGTACATAGTGTTGGTTTTACTTTTTGAAAAAAATCACTATTGCAAATGTAGTATGACAAACTTTCAAACATCTTCCCAAAATTCATAATCACATTTTTTAAGCAGTCTGACACTGTCAAAATTTTTTTGGTCATAAAATTTTTGCGCTGATATAATCACCTATATAAGGAAATATTCCATATATAGAAGTTTATTCCCACCGGTAATAGTTTTTTTGCACTGACATAAGCACCTATATAAGGCAATATTCCATATATAGAAAGACATTCTCACAGATAAGGTAGATGACATATGGATTCCACTAAGGTCACATGACTCAAGTGTCATATCCACCATTTTGCACAAGGATCTGGCAACATGCCAGATACTATTCTAGCTGAGTTGGACAGGGCTCATATTGTATAGTGTAGCACAATTATTTTTCTCAAAAAAATTGCCATCTTCTATAGCAGAATACAATTTTTTTTTTTTTTTTAAATTTTGACGATGAAAATTTTTGCGCTGTGACCATGACAATGTCATGGTCATGTGATGTAGCGGAAACCGTTTGTCTTCTACCTTACAACCTCTTCCATCACAGAGGCTGCGCGCCCTTTAGTGACTGTGGTGGTGGATCTTGGGCATTCCTTGGCTGAGTGGCCCGATCTGCCGCAGAAGAGGCAGAGGTTTTGTTCGAAGCGGTGTTGCTATTCTTGCAGTGTAAGTTTTCTGTCTTTTCCAATTTTGGACGAAAGATCTGTGGTAGTCCTGCTGCCACTGGATGGGGTCATGGATTGGCCTACATTGGCCGTCTTATTGCCTGTGTTAGGGGCCGAATACGTAGTCACGGGGGTCCTCCCTCTGTTGTAGAGGTGGTCAAAGTTCTGGGTGGAGGGGGGCTCTCTGGCGATTTCCGATTGTCGCTCCCAGTAGCAGGCATCGATGGATTAGGACAGGAGATGGAGTTGGAGCAGGGAGTGGGGCTTTCCTACTCTAGAGACCTCATCCTTGATCCTGCCAGGGAGTCCATTGTAGAACTGGCGATGAAGTGCAGCGTCGCCCCAGTGGACACGGGTGGCTAGTCGATTGAATTTGACTACATATTTCGTGATGCGCTGATTATCGCACATGTGGAGGGTCTCAAGGTCTGCTTTGGCCTCTCCTTCTGGGTCGTGGAGGCCGAAGTTGGTTTTGAGCTCGTTTACAAACTCCTCATAGTCATGGAGCCAGTCTGGCTCATCAGAGGGGAGAGGGCTGGTTCGAACCAGTCCAGTCAGGTATGACAGTACATAGGTTACCTTGGCGCTTTCAGTGTCGAAGGCATCAGGGTGGTCATGGAAGTTCAGTCTACATTGTACTAAGAAGGCTTGTAGTTTCCTTGAATTGGATCCATCAAAGGTATCTGGATCCTGAACCTTGGCAGCACGGGGGGCTGATCTTCTGGGGCTGGCTAAGTTGCTTGCCAGCATAACGAGGGCCTGAGTGAGATTGGGCACAATGTTAGGTCCTAAGGTTGAGGAACGGGTTGGTCAAATTCAAATGCAGGTGTTGATCTGCATCCGAGAATCCGGAGTCAGAAGAGGGCTCCAGGGGGTGTGCTGGGGTCTGAGGCATCTGAAAACTTGGTCTGGGGATGGGCAGTTCTTGGGGGATGGATGCATGGCGGGCAGACGCCTGGGTGATTGTCTGCATGGCTTGTGAACGTGTGATAGGTCTCATGTTTAATGACAATCAGGAGTATGAGTACAAATATACTGTTAAATCCACATGTCGGTGCTTAGCTAGAGGCTTCCGGAAAGGTTTTCGGAGGGTTCCGAATGATTTCCGAAGGGGGGGGTTCATACTCTGGGGATGGAGGGACTAAGGGTCATGGACTCGGGATTGGAATTGGAACAGGGATGGAAAGTCGGGAAATGCAGGGGTCTTGGGACTGTTCATAGGGAATGGCATGGGTCACCCACAGGTCAAATGTGGGTGACCCACATCTGACCCATGGAAAACCCGAACCCGTCAACCCATGGGTTTTTTCCCATAGGTCGACGGGTGTCAGGTGTGTGCTGCACCCGCACGTGTGTGGCACATATGGCGCATACAGCACATATGATGCGTATGGTGCATACGGTGCAAATGACGTGTACGACACGTACAACATGTATGGCACATACGATGCATATGACGTGTATGGCGCATACGGCACGTACAGCGCATTCATCGCGTTTGTGGTGTCACATGCATGTATGGCACTTTCATCGCGTTTGGGGCATTGCGTTCGTGTCGGCGTGTGCATGTACGCGTAAGTTGCATTTGTGTCGGAGTTGACACCCTGGGTTGGGCCTGGGTCACACGTGCTTGCAGCTTGACCCGCACCCACACCCAAGGACACCCGACCCGGTGACCCATGCAGGTTGGCCTGACCCATGCATTTCCCTAACTGTTCACGGTATAGGGTGGTACGAGTGGTTTGAGGTCGCAGGGACTTGGCTTCAACTTATGTGTTATGCCCTCCTTGATCGTCTGTCCCTAATTTTGGAGAGTCGGAAAGTTTACCAGAACTTAATCGGAAACTATGACGCAGAATTAAGTCGATATTCATACTGGCAAATAGTCCAGTCGACTGGTGACTTATATACATGTATCTAGTGTTGTACTATCTTTTACTGAGTAAAGACAAGGGGGGGAAGAGAGTACAAGGGGCAATATAAAACGAAGAACAAAGGAGTGAGGTACGTGATGATCCTGCACATCGTCTATCAAAGGAGCGGAACCTTGACTTTGGAATCTTTGGAGGTTTGGAAATACGAAACCTCAGAGTGATGCATCAGGAATCTGGAAATTGGTTATTCAGACTTGGGGCAATCGGAAAGGTCCCAGAAATGATATGGGTGGTTGTGGGGTTTAATGTGGGTTTGTTTGGTGGCATGGGCCATAACAGCCCACCTCATGGTTCTCTCTTCACAACACTCCCTATATTCCCAGTTAGGATCTGCCAAAACCTTTGTGCTCTTGCACACACCTTCTCTGCTCAATGCTTCAATAGCAACACAAGCCAGGCTTGAGGCTGCTATTGGTGCACTAGATAACATGGCTTATCACATCAGGACTGTGGCTCATGCTCTCTGGCTGCTGCTTATACCATGAAAATTTGAGAGGTTACCCCCAAAGCTTGGACATGCACCATCTGTGATGGCCAACTTTCTCTTGCATCAGGCTTTCTGGCAACTATCTTGCTGGGTAGATAGGCCCCTCTTGGTATCCTGGCACAGGTCTGTAGAATGCCCAATTATGGTAGTAGGATGAGTGAACCCTTGAGAGTGTCACCAGTGGCCAGGAGGGTAGGAGGTTGCTGAAGGAAATACTCAGCACAGCTCAGCTTGACCAAGGAAGGAAACTTGGGGATATCTCCCCATATTTTGTTGAGTGCTATAGGTTTAACCAGGGTATGTGTGTATATTGTGTTGAAGATTGTGATGGCAATCCGGCCGCACATGAACCAGATGAGGGCGGCTAAGATCTGCTGTAACGGATCTATGGGATTCGGGTGTAATGACACCCGGCTTAGACATGGATGACGCAGTGAAGGTACAGGCTTAGTATGCATATGAGTAATATTCATTTTCTACAACTATATATATAGCGAGTAGTTAGATCTGAATGTAATAAGTTCTCGAAGAGATTAAATCTCATTAATATCCCTCGATCTACAGGTTATGGGCCCCGGCCATAACTGATCAACTATATTACACCCCACACCGTCTATTATGTCTATTACGTCGAACGCTTACAAGGTCGACCCATTGAACAGGGAGAACTATATTACATGGCGACGGCACCTAGAATGGGTCTTAGAGGATCTAGATCTATGGGCGATAACCGACAGATCGGAGATGGAACCACAGCCGATAGACGCCAGGGCACCTACCAAAGTGGAACAGACGGCGATCGCTGAATGGAAAAAGAAAGATAAAAAAGCGCAAAAAGAGATATGTCTTAGAATATCCGATGAGTATCTGGTATATATTGATCAGGATACTACTGCTACAAAGATATGGAGCAGACTGCGTGGGATCTTCGAATCTAAAGCAGCGATCGGCATCGTTAATATCCGCCGGGAATTTTTCCAGACAATGGCTGTGGACGGCGCTAACATGGATGAACACATCCGGAAGATGTGCAGGCTATACCAACAACTGAATGCCAGGGGTCAATTAATTTCCGACAATGACTTCAGTAATACACTGCTCACTTCATTACCGGACACCTGGGCTACATTCATAACTACGATCAATGCAATTGGGATGGCGATCAACTCTGAAACTTTGATTACCAGAATCCTGGATGAAGATTGATCGCGGAGTGCCGGTACTATTAAACAGACAGCACTTAAGGCACAATACAACCCCGGTAACAGGTAGGGAATGGCATGGGTCACCCACAGGTCAAATGTGGGTGACCCACACCCGACCCATGGGAAACCCAAACCTATCAACCCATGGGTTTTTTCCCATGGGTCGACGGGTGTCGGGTGCAAGCCACACCTGCATGCGATGTACGACACAAATCCAGCATACAAATGTGCTGTACATGCACGCGACATACGACACGAATGCGCCGTACGTGTGCGCGATGTATGACATGAACACGCCATACGTGCACGCGATGTACGACACAAACGTGCCATACGTATGTGCGATGTACAACACGAACGTGCCGTATGCGTGCGTGACGTATGACACGAACATGCCATACGCACATGCGATGTACGATATGAATGCGCCGCACGTGTGCATGTCATACGTGTCAGTGTATGGCACATTGGTGTCGGCACGTTGGTGTCAGCACGTGCACATATGGCACATTGGTGTCGGCACGAGCGCGTATGGTGCGTTCGTGTCGGCACGTGTGTGTGCAGTGCATTGGTGTCGGCACGTGCACGTATGGTGCATTTGTGTCATACGCGTGCGCGTATGGTGCAGTCGTGTCGTACGTCTGCATGTGTGGCGCATGCATGTCGTACATGCGTACAAGGTTGAGACGGCGGGTTGGGCCAGGTCACGGGTGCTCTCGGCTTGACCCGCACCCAAACCCAAGAGCACCCGACCCGGTGACCCGTGTGGGTTACCCTAACCCATGCTATTCCCTAGTAACAGGCACAAGGGTGGAGATAGAGCACCCGGCGCTACCAAAGGGAATTGCTGGAACTGTGGCAAAAAGGGGCACTACATTAAGGATTGTTGGATAAAAGGGGGCAGCAAAGAAGGCCAGGCACCCAAGTGGTTGAAGGAGCTGAAAGATCGGGACTCTGCCAAGCAATCTAAAGAGGAAGAACTAGCATTTATGGCTTACATTAAGGAGGTCACACTGGCGGCAATCTCGGCATCAGACTGGTTGGCCGACACGGCTGCAACAACGCATATCACACATAGCCGAAGCGATTTTATTACGTACATGGAGGAAAATTCGGAAATTGATGGGATCGTACCAGGAAATTCCCTGACAACTCGAGGGCGAGGGACGATCACAATCGAATTCAAAATTAACGACAAAATCTATCTTATAAAATTGCACGATGTTAAGCATGCACCAGACTCCCCAAATAATATTATTAGCATTGGGCAGCTAACCGATCACAGTCACACAGCTAAATTTACATCTTCAGGGGTCGAGTTCATTTCCACCAAAGGCACTATATTTGCAATCGGATGGAAGCAAAACCGACTATACAAGATGCATGTGATTCCTCGATCTCCGGATCAGGCATGGGACTTTGCAGCTGTAACCAAGGGACAAACTTTAGATAAATGGCACTGGATACTTGGCCATATTAATATCTATACTATCCAGGCACTGCACAAGAATCAATTGGTCACAGGGCTAACGATTGACGACACACAAGCGCCAACTCAATGTACGGCATGTATTCAAGGCAAGTGCCATGTGGAGCCGTTCCCCAAGGAATCACATGAATGGGTCCAGGAGATCGGCGACCTCGTGGTATCCGATGTGTGGGGTCCGGCTCAAGTAGAAGGTTCAGGGCGCGAGCGCTACTTCTTTACATACACGGATTACAAAACCAGGTACACCAAGATCTATTTTGGGCCGACCAAAGATCTGGTCACAATTAACTTTCCCCAATATAAGGAGTTTCTGGAAAATCAAACCGGTAAAAAAGTCAAAAGAATTAGGACTGACAATGGTGGAGAATATGTTAACAAAAAATTCCAAGATTATTGCACACAAAATGGAATTATTATGGAAACTACAGCTCCATACTCACTGGCCCAGAATGGCATTGCCGAGCGGATCAATCGGACTCTATTAGAGCACGCATGCGCTATGATATTCGCTAAAGATTTACCCAAAATCTTGTGGCCCAAGGCAGTGGCGTACTCAAATTATATTAAGAACAGGGTACCTATCAGGGCGCTTGTGACAGAAATTACTCCATATGAAGCCTTCTTTGGTAAGAAGGCTGATGTGTCAAAGTTAGAAGAATTTGGGACATGTTGTTGGGTCATGGTACCGGATCAGAGAAGATCTAAATTAGATCCGAAGGCTAAAGAACACCTATTCGTTGGGATAGCCGAGCACTCAAAGGCCTGGAAATATTACAATAAAAAATTGAGGCTAATCTAAATTTCCAGAAATATCACCTTTGACAGCTCAGACAACAAATTGTATTCAATCCCAAACGAAGACAACGATGTATCGCTCGAGGGGGAGATCACACCACACGAGCAATCACCTGACCCATCTATATCTACTCCAAATACAGAAAAAACGCCAGAACAAGCACCAGCACCGGAGGTACAGCGCAGCACCCAAAAGACCGGCAGGCCAGATTACCGGCTACTCCATTCAGGGGAACCAGCCACGCATCCCAATCAGGCACTTATCAGCCAGGAAATAGTCACAGAGCCAGAGAATTACGCAGAAGCAATCACACGGATAGACTCACTGATCTGGCACGAGGCCATGATTAATGAAATGAACCAACATGATGAAATAGGCACATGGGATTATGTTGAGCTACTGGCAGGAAGGACAGCGATCAGCTGCCAATGGGTATATGCTACAAAAATGCAAATAAACGGAGATTTTGACAGGGCAAAAGCATGGCTTGTAGCACAAGGGTTCACACAGAGGCTGGGAATGGATTACTTCAAGGTTTCTTCCCCTGTTGTCAAGTTTGACTCACTCTGGACGTTACTAGCTATTAGAAACGCTCTCAATTGGGAGATCGAGATGATGGACGTCAAAGGCACCTATCTCAATTCATCCCTTGAGGAGGAAATTTACATGCGCCAACCCGAAGGTTTTGATGACGGATCAGGGCACATATTAAGATTAAAACAGGTGCTATATGGACTCAGGCAGGCCAGACGGGCTTGGCACCAATGATTTCGATTGGCATTATTAAGTTTTCATTTTATTCAAAGTTTGGCCAATGAATGCATTTACATCCGGATCGACGGATCTAATACAGATGTAATTTCCACTTATGTGGACGATCTTGGACTATTTTCAAATAGCCGAAGAGGGATGGAATGTACCAAGAAGGAATTGAATGCCCAGTTCAACATGACGGACTTGGGAGAAATGAAGAAAATTTTAGGAATAAGGGTTGAAAGGGACAGGAAAGCAGGAACACTCAAGATCTCTCAAAATGCATATATTGACAAGCTACTCATCCGATTTGGCATGCAAGACACCAACCCCACGTCAATGCCCCTCAATAAAAATATGAAATTAACTACCCCAGAAGAGGCGATGAGTTCACCGGAAATTCCATATGCCAAGGCGATCGGTTCATTAATGTATGCAATGCTTGGCACCCGTCCCAATATATCCTTTGCAGTCTAACATCTCAGTCAATTTACTATGTCATATGGGCCGGAACACTGGACGGCGATCAAACATGTGCTCTGCTACCTTAAAGGGACACGTGATCATGGCATTACATACAGACGGAGCACTGGCCTAAATTTAGAGGTATTCACCGATGCCGATTACGCAAATAGATCAGATGTGTTATCTATAGGCAGCTATACAGCCATATTCGGAGGAGGCGTTATTGTATGGAGTTCAAAGAAACAGAGAATGATCGCATTATCAACTATGGAAGCAGAATATGTTGCAATGACTGAGGGTGCAAAACAAGTTGTTTGGCTTAGGAGATTTCTTCAAGATCTGGGCATAAATCAGATCACACCCACATCTATGCGATCGGACAACTTAAGCACCATCACACTTTCCCATGATGCAACTTATCACACATGGACCAAACATATCAATGTGGCATATCATTTTATTCGCGAGCGAGTAGCCTCTAATGAGGTAACGCTCACTTACGTTAGATCTAGGGAAAACCTCACGGATTTAATGACCAAGGCGCTGGATGTACACCAACACCGATATTTATCTGGCAAATTAGGTTTTCAGGCATGGCCCGAATTGAGTGGGAGTGTTGAATATTGTGACGGCAATCTGGCCGCACATGAACCGGATGAGGGTGGCTAAGATCCGCCATAACGGATCTATGGGATCTAGGTGTAATGACACCCGGCTTAGACATGGATGATGCAGTGAAGGTACAGGCTTAGTATGCATATGAGTAATATTCATTTTCTATAACTATATATATAGCGAGTAGTTAGATCTGAATGTAATAAGTTCTTGAAGAGATTAAATCTCATTAATATCCCTTGATCTACATATTGTCCTCAGGTTCATATAGCCACTCCATTTACCAGCTGTTGGGTGACCCTAAGATCATCCCAGTTACCCTTTACTATATACAATTCATGTGCCACTTCAACAAATATGCTGACATGGTATCCCCAGCAAATGACCCATTGACATCCAAGCACCTGTGAGAGAACACCCATGGGTTGATAGGTTCAGGTTCCCATGGAGTCAGGTGTGGGTCACTAAAAATTGACCTGTGGGTGACCCATGTCATTCCCTAGTTGGAGAACTTGACTTGCCTTGGTTCATACCAAAGTTTTGTCATGGTTCTCAGGTTTCAAAACAGGGGGGTACTGTCAAGTACATGACACCGAGGCTCGGTTCACTCGGTCATACTGGCCAAATGATCTCTATTGTTTAATCCCATACACTAGTGACAAGTCATTCCTTTACTAGTATGTGGTCTCAGCTTGGTACATTCAGTTTATCAATCAGTCCACTTCCCTTCATTCTATCCTTTCTACCTTTGTTTATTCTTCTATTCTGATCTTCCCCCTTTCCTGTTTTACCTCAGGACACTTCTATTTTCAGACATGACCCTATTGTTTTATATTCAGTCACATCCTATTGTTCTATTTTCATTCACACTTTTATTATTCTATGCTCAGCCATATTCTTATTCTAATTTCATCTATGCTCATTGTTCTATTCTTGATCATTGTGAACAATACCTCCACATGCTCTCTATACCTTATTCTCTTTTCCATATCTTACACCACTCTAATTCCACATTTGCTTCTTAACCTATATAAGTAACATATAGATGTAGATAGTTCCTCATTCTGAATAATGACTTGGCACATGCCTCTTGTCTTCCCTCCTCCCGTCTGAAGTCCTTACTCAAGCCAACACCCTCCGCACCCTCCTGAGTTCTCCGTCTCTCTGAAATTAGTGGCAGGTATGGAAAGTAGGGCACAACACATGAGTACATTGAAGCCAAGCCACCCCAATCAGTCTACTGGACTTGGCCAATTCCCTGCCAGCATCATGAAGTTGGTACTATTGCAATAGTACTCAGCTATATATTGTTGGCATTTTCAGTGCCTGACAGGTTGTCGGAGATCTCTTATACCCTATATACTGCAGAAAAAACCACTAAAAAAAGCATTAAAATACTAAAGTACAAAAACATCACTGACTCCTTCTTGTACCATTAGTATTGTAATTAATTAGCTTTGGCATGCTAATTCAATTTGTCTTTTGTGTTCAAATATTCCTAATAGTATTTTCTTAACCTTCCTGGTGCTTTACAAAGGTCCCCAATACTCCCATTACATTTAATACTATTTACTTTGTTCACCACCGAAGGTTTGGCTTCATTTTCAAACTCCGCTGGCCAGTTAATCAGACTATAGCAGGATTCAAGCTGTTTTGGAACCGTTAAAGAGGTAACCCGAGAAGCGTGACGAAACTTTGGTGTGATAAAAGCCTGGTCAGGTTCTCTGACAAGACGACAGCAAGTTAATGCCTGTCTGGGTTGATGTCCAAAAAGAATTGTTTAGAGGGGGCCTTGGCAGGTAACTTGTCAATTACGTGTAGGAAGAATAGTTTATGAGCGTAAACTATTATTCTACCCTTGCCTAGGATTATTTCCACGGATGTTCTATAAATCTGATTTAGTTCTTTTACAATGTTTTTGCATACCTTTGTGTTTTTAACCGAGAAACCTTCCACTTTGGTAGAAGGGTTTGAGATTTACTCTTCGGAATAAACCTCTGTCAACAAGTCTTCGGACCTGTTGATTTTGCACTGGTCTTCGGACCAACGTATCTAGAGTGCTTGCTGCACAAGATAATCCAGTGGACTATGGGTGAAAGTAAGATTGATTACTTTTACGCTACAGAACTAGTCTCTATATATACTAATTCTAAGCTGATTATGTAACTCCCCGATAAGGCAAGACTTTCCAGAAATTAGTGGAAGGGTGTGGAAAGGAATGGAAAGTCCTAGAAGCCTGTAGCAGTTACGAGTCACCCTATGAGTCATTAAATGAGTCACTAACGAGTCATATTCCCACGACTGGTGGTCTTGTGACTGGTCAAGTCACGAAATATTATTAGTATGTGAGTCGTGCTTCTGGGCTGACCTTGAGTGTAATAATTGTCACATAAACCTAGGAATTTGTTGTACAATTGAGTCTTGAGAGCTTGGACCAGCACTTTGGCACCATTTTCCAT
>QLPI01026199.1:0-30443 GCA_003314275.1 Chroogomphus rutilus
CGGAGAGGTCTCGGAATACGGAGGGGTGGTTGTGGGGGTTGTTGAAGGTATGGGCTATAACAACTAAGCTTTCCATCTGTTTATCTTAGACTTAATTTACATCCTCGCTCTTTATGAAATTAGGGTCTAGTGTGATCTGGTAGGTGTAACATTAAAGTTGAAGCATTATCCTACCCTGAACCTTGCCATTGCTTCGACCTTGGGAGATATTACATTTATTACAACTACGTCATCTTTTCATATCGTAACAGTATTATCTGACTTCTACACCTGATCGCACTTTGCATATCATCTTTGCATATCACAACCATCATGAATACTTGTCAAGTACACATACCGAGATTCTGGTAATTTGGCAGTACCGACCAAATAGTCATCCTATATCCATATACAAGTATCCATGCCGCATGCAAATCACTTGGTATGCCAGTCTCGGCTTGGCACATCTGCCATCCACATTCCTCATCCCCATCCCTTATTTACTTTACCTCATTCACCATCTATTAATCCCACCCCATCTGCTCCTTAACCCTCGACCCCTCTTACATCAGGACATCTTACCATTGTTTTATCCTCGGCCATGACCCATTGTTTTATAGTCAGGCACTCCCTATTGTCCTATCCTTGGCCACATCCCTATTATTCTATTTTCCATTATCCCATCCCCGTTTACATTCCTGCATTCTAATTTTACTTGTTATGGACAATATCCCCACATGCTCTGCATACCTTATTGTTCCACATTCCTTATTCCACATGTTGCTTCTTAACCTATATAAGTAGGACATGCATATACATACTTCCTCATTCTGGGTATTGACTAGGCTTAGGCCCCTTACCTCCTCTCTCCTCTATAAAGTCCTCTACTTGTGCCGGCACTTTCGACACCCCCTGAGTACCTTTTCTGTCTCAAATTGGTGGCACACATGGCAAGTAGGGTGCAACCCATGAGTACGTTGAAGCCAAAGCCACTACTTCTGGCCTGCAGGACTTGGCCATTACCCATCTGCATCTTTAGCAATACCGAAGCTTGACAATACTTGTTCAACTACTTGTAATCTACCGTTCATCATAGAAGTCCCAAACCAGTTACAGGAGATTTCAGAACTTCAACAACTGTCAGAACAACCTTTGATTCACAAAGCTGGCCTATCAGGAGGAAATGCTCCTCCTGAACCCAAGGACGATGACAATGAAGAACCCATTGATGATAACAATGTTGACCAAGCAAATCCCACTCTTGATTTGAATGCTAGTGCTGACAAGATTGTCAAAGCACTTGTTGAGCGATTAGTCCAACCACTGCCTAAACCCAATCCCAATCCTGGCCATCATGCCAAGATTTGTGAGCCTGAGGTTTACGATGGAACTGACCAAGCTAAGCTTTGCACATTCTTCTTGCAATGTGTACTGAATTTTCGAGACCATCCATCTGCCTTCTTAATGGATGCATCAAGAGTCCAGTATGCCATCTTGTACCTCACAGGCCCTGCACTTCAGTACTTTGGGCCTGCCATTCTAGGTGAAATCCGGCCTGAGCCTAGCTGGCTTAAGGTCTGGAGAGACTTTCGACAAGAACTTGAGACAAACTTCAGTCCATTCAACAATGCTACACAAGCAGAAATTGAACTCGGCAAGATAGTCATGAAAGATCATCATCAAGCAGCATGCTACTTCATCAACTTTGCCCAAGCATCCACTCGTACTCAGTGGAATGATGCCACCCTTGCACCTGTGGCATACAAAGGGTTGGCCAAGCATATCAAGGACAGCCTCCTTCATTTCCCTCAATTCAAATCCCTTGCCAAACTCAGACAGTTTTTACTCGAAATCAATAACAGGTACTGGGAATGCAAGGAGTATGCCAACTTTGGAAATCCTTTGAAGGTAAACACATCTACTTCCAATTGCTCCAACTCTAACAACAACAACAATCAGTTTTCCTCCAATTCTAACAACTCAAACAACAAGAGAACTAAGAAGGGGGGAAGAAGAATGGCAACAATAAGTCTTCCAACAATAACAACAATGCTATTGACATTTTGTCCAAGCTCAGAAAAGACAGAAAGCTGTTGCCCGAAGAACATCAAATCAACATGGGAGGAAATAGTATTATGATGCAAGTGTGTATATATACTATGTCCTATATGATATCATACCTGACTAGCACAAAACCATCAAGTAATAAAATGAACCAGCAACTTCTAAGTGGAAGTAAAATCTGATGAGCTTAGCTGAACAGTCAGGCATATAATGTCAAATTCAGACTCCTACCAAGGACAGACATTAGAGATGATAATGAATAGAACCCATACCCCTACTCTAATATCACCAGGTTCTAGTTACCAGAGATAAGGGGAAGAGATGTTTGGGCTGAATATCAAAACCTTAATACAAAACAGGCATAGCTAAAGAAAGTCTGAAATCCACCTCCTCAGCTGCCAAGGGATAAAGCTCAATAGGGAAGGACAACTCTGATAAAATAACCTCTGAAGCAGATACTGCCTCAGAGTCAACAATCAATAAGCAGTTGTCCAACTCCAGCACCACCTGAGGGCTGTATTTAACCCAATGGTTCCCTCCTTGCCATTCCTTAATATATCAAGAATGCATAACAGAATGTCCTAGTGAGATAAATTAGCCAGTTTTCCCATAATAGCTATAGAAGATGTGGTGGATGCACAGGTATACTATTGTATCTAGGCCATGGCATGGGTCACCCACAGGTCAAATGTGGGTGACCCACACCTAACCTATGGGGAACCCAAACCCATTGACCCATGGGTTTTTTCCCATGGGTGGAGAGGTGTCAAGTGCATGCTGCACCCACACACATGCAGGACATGTGTGTCGTATTCATACACATATGGCATGTGTGGTGCATGTGTATATGGCATGTTCCTGTTGTATGTGTGTGCATACAGTGCATGCATGTGGTATGCACACATGTGACACTGCAGGTTGGGCTAGGTTGCAGGTGCTCTCAGCTTGACCCACACCCAAACCCAAGGACACCTGGCCTAGTGACCCTTGTGGGTTGGCCTAACCCATGCTAATCCCTAGCTATATCATGTTCCATTGTCCCAGTTGAAAAGTAGTGATTGGAATGGGTAACTCTCAGGTATATTGTTTCTACCTGTACCTGTACCTGAGAATACCCTTACCCTTAACAATGGGTAAAGGGCAATGGTAGGTACAGGTATGGGTTCAATAGGTATTGTTCTTACCCACCACCCATAATAGGTATAATTTTACCTGATACTCAAAATTAATATATTTCTTATTTTAAAAAATCAGAATTTATTTAAATATTACCTGTAATGGAATCCTACCTCACAGTGCAACAGTTCCATTTGCCTTGAGTAATATCAGGATTAGGAGGTTGGACATTTTATTTGGCTGCTGATGTAATTGAGAGTTGGTGCTACCCTGGCTTATATTAGCTTGGTGTCAACTATGTATGTGTGCATGCACATGCATATGACATGCAACCCAAGGTGGTTTACCTGTGCATAAGCATATGAGAACTTCAAAACAGGTGGTCATAGATTATTGCCCTGATAGGTAGAACTAATTGAATGGTGTTTGATGCCTCTTTTATCACTCCTTGGCTTGCTAAGGTAGAAGACAAACGGTTTCCGCTACATCACGTGACCGTGACAGCGTCATGGTCACAGCACAAAAATTTTCATTGTCAAAAAAAATTTTGAAAAAAATTGTATTCTGCTATAGAAGATGGCAATTTTTTTGAAAAAAATAATTGTGCTACACTATACAATATGAGCCCTGTCCAACTCAGCTAGAATAGTATCTGGCATGTTGCCAGATCCTTGTGCAAAATGGTGGATATGACACTTGAGTCACGTGACCTTAGTGGAATCCTGTCAAGTCCACGTATCGAGACCCATCCGCCAGCAGTGCCAACCGAGCAATCATCCTATATCCACGACCAAGTGCCCGCGTTCCCTGCATAATACTTGGTGCGCCGGTCCCGGCTCAGCACATTCGCCATCCGCACTCCTCGGTTCATTTCACCTCAGGACTCCCCGTCCTTGTATTATCCTCGGACGCGACCCCATTGTTTTATATCCGGCCACTCCCTATTGTCCCATTTCGAGTCACGATCCTATTATATTGTCCTTCATTGTTCTATCCCCGCTTTGCATTCCTTGTTCTAATTTTGTTCGTTGTGGACAACAACCACATGCTCTACATACCTTGTTGTCCCACATTCCTTATTCCACATGTCGCTTCTTAACCTATATAAGTAGGACATGGATGTACATATTTCCTCATTCTGGGTATTGACTAGGCTTAGGCCCTTCTACCTTCTTCTCTTCTGTCAAGTCCTCGACTCAGGCCGGCATCTTCAGCATCCCCCTGAGTATCTGTCTGTTGCAAATACAGTGGCATGCACGGCAAGTAGGGCGCAACGCACGAGTACGTTGAAGCCAACGCCACTACTCTTGGCCTGCAGGACTTGGCCATAGTCCGCCCGACCTTTCGACAACACCCCTCGGCAGTACCGAAGTCCGTCAGTATCCGGCGCTTGACAAATCCATATGTCATCTACCTTATCTGTGGGAATGTCTTTCTATATATGGAATATTGCTTTATATGGGTGCTTATGTCAGTGCAAAAAAACTATTACCGGTGGGAATAAACTTCCATGTATGGAATATTTCCTTATATAGGTGATTACATCAGGGCAAAAATTTTGTGACCAAAATTTGTTTGACAGTGTCAGACTGCTTAAAAAATGTGATTATAAATTTTGGGAAGATGTTTGAAAGTTTGTCACACTACATTTGCAATAGTGATTTTTTTCAAAAAGTAAAACCAACACTATGTACATATAGTTCTATGCTATTGATCTGTGGTTTTAGAATAATTTTTTTGTCGATGTTGCCAGATCCTTGTGCAAAATGGTGGATGTCACGCTTGAGTCACGTGATGTAGTGGAAACCGTTTGTCTTCTACCTTATTAGTCTTTGAAAATGAGAAGCACAAACACAAAATCCAATCCAATTTGACAAAGCATGCAAGGAATAGAAATATACAGGTGATACAATCAACAAACAAAAAGAAAAGAGAGGCACACAAAGGAAAACAAGAGCAGCACAAAAAGTGGCATCTAGGGAAAACAAAACAGTCAGTCTATGAGAAACAGAATAAGAAAATAGATTTAGTGCCAGGAAAGCAAAATACACCAAAGCAGGGATAAACAAGAAGCTGGAGTGACCCTTCTACAGAAAATGACACATAAACATCTTATTCAATCCACAAGACATAAAAAAGGGACATTCACCTATCACCATCAAGATTCCTTCAATTTCCATCGAAGAATGATTTCCTCACCTTCCTCAACAATAAAGCACCACTTTGAGACCTTGTGCACATGTGACATATGCATGTCATAGCTGAATGCATACAACAGGTGTCATATGTGTGCACGTGTGGCATATGCATGTCATACGTGAATGCATATGACAGGTGTCATACATGTGCATGTATGACATGCACACAGTGCACATGCACATATATGACATATGGAATTCCACAATGTTACTGCTAAGATTGCTTGCTGCCACAGGTGTATGTGAGCCAGTTGACTGAATCATGGATGAAAAAGACCACCACTGACTGACACAATCTTGTGACTGAGCTTATACATGGACGTGTACAGGTAGATTTAGTGTATAAACAAGCCGTATATCAAATTAAATAATTAGTCAATTTCCAAAAACATTTTCCCCCATTTTCCCTTGTCCTCCCCTAAAGTCAAGTAATACATAGTTCACTTGTTTCAAGAATCACCCCATCATCATCCCCACCATCTTCAAGTCATGTACATGGTTCACACAGAACCTCACCTATTCTGTCTTCAACTCTGCAATATCCCTGAAACTGTCTCATACACAATTCACATGCAATATCATTGATATGATATCATGCATGATGCTTTCTCTGATGCTTTCTCTACCAAGGTCAATCTCTCAACTTGTCTTCAGGGCTGGTTTCCTATGAGGGTAAAATATCATTGAAAATCAGACAATTATTTTCAGCCTGTAATAATTGTAAGGGAGTTGTTCTGCTCTTTTGTATTATCTACGAACCCATCAAGACCGGCGATTTTCCCTGCTGTAGGAAAAAGGGTCTGACCATCTAACATTATAATGCTGGTGAGGAAAACACACAACACAAGAGAAAGTATAGTAATACTGACCAATAACTAGGATATACTAACAGTTACTCAGGGTCGGTGTCAGTGTTCAAGTAGAACTTTAGCAACCTCATGTTACCGAAAGTTCACAAAGATCAACCATTATTAGATAACTACATAAAAATCAAACTGAATTAAATGGTGTTTTTTTTTTTGTTTTTTTTTTTTTTTTTTTTGCTTTGAAGTTAAGTTCTTGTTTATTTTTTCACTTACATATATAATTTCTCCCAGATCTAACACTTGAACGCTGGCTGGGTTTTTCCATCCGAAATGTTCGTTATAATGGAAACCTCAGATTCGGAACGTAACCTCATTTGAATCAAGATAAATCCGCATACCAAATGTGAAAATCTATTTACCTCACTTTCAAAGAATGGAGTTGGCTTGTAATGGGTTCGAGGCCGCTGGTAGACGTTTCAATAATTTGACAGACGATGTGACATTAATCATATTTTCAAATTCTTGGAAGCAGCCACTACCTCAACTCAAGTCAACCATTTGTTTGTCCCTCGACCCTTGCTTCGTGCCACCAAAATTTCAACAGACGTCCAGTTAAGTTGGTATGGTGACGGATGAAACTTGTCATTGAGGTCACCATGTTCTGGAGGAAGGGAAGAATCAGAATCAATGTAGACATCATATATTTAAAAGCACTCTGATCACCTGTAGATCATCTTGGGAACATCACACCGGGACTTAGGACAAGCAAACCGCTGTCATTAGAAATCTGGGTGAAACCTCTTAGATATCTTGATGGTCTTAGTCTCCAGTATGATCCACTGGTTAGTGTGTCCCCGATAGCCAAGAGATGTATTAAACTTGACAACCAGGGTCGACCAAAAAAAAAATTACAAAGCCCCGAACACACCATGAATGAGACACAAATCCAGTACGATGACGCAGAGATCCCTGGACACAATTTGAACGATGATGATACAAAGATAAGACACAAGAGAAAGATAAAACAGATTACCAAGAGATATAATCTACAGGAACAGTGTGATTGGCGCACACACATTCGGCTATGGTTCCAGCGATCCTGCGGTCGAGTTTAGCAAACAGTTTGAACATAAAGGATACCAGCTTACCGGAGATGTTGTCTGAAGTTGTTCAAGAACTTGTATGTTGCTCGGCCAGTTCCAGCCTGTTAGGGCTGGATGGCGGAGTTGGGAGGCGGAATCAAGTATGGCCGAGGTTCCCAAAGTCGTCTACAATCCATTCAGCGGAGAAAGCTAAAGTCCTGAGTAGTGTTTGTTTCAAGTGAAGTATTGGACAGAATAAGGTACATCTGAAGCACTCAAGTCATGTTGGATACTACTCATTTGAACTGGTCTGGCCATTAAGCAACACCACTAGATCTTGGCATGTGATTCATTGAAAAAATGCCCATACTTATTGATATCACGCGGTACTCCAAAGTGTGTTGGCCAATGCGTGCCAGGGGCGCTCCAATGCAGGCAGTGGCTGCACCTCATTGCTGTCTTCTGTGATGTCCATCATCTCCACGTCTTCGATCTCATTCGACCACATATCGAGGTCGATGTTCGTCGCGTCGCTGTCTGTCTGATCAGAAGAGGGCGCGTGGAAAGAGGACCATGAGAGGTCAGCGAAGAGGAAGAAGAGGTCCAGTCTTCATCCACGTCCATCGCGTCGAAATCGGGACTCGAATCTGCGATGGAGAGGATTGGGATGAATGATGATACCGGGGATGGAAGGAGTAGTGGTGATATGCTTCTGCCATCTTCAAATCGCACCTCCACCCCGGTCTCAGAGAAACTGGCGGATTGAGCAGTCGTTGCCTGCGCAATCTACTAATATTAAACCCTGTAAGAACTTGAATACGATGTGATATAAATGAAATCCGGAAGGGACGCATGCCTCACCACTTGGACGCGTACACCTGCCGAGCATTCCAAAATCGAGGGAGAGCGCCTCTAAGTCTTGAAGGCGAAGTTTGGAGATGCTTTCGGTTGAAAACTGATATCCCTGCACAATCAAGAAAGCATAAGCTTCTGTGAGAGAGTGAAAAAAAACTAGATGGAAACACGAACACCATCCCTCTGACTCCCACCGATTGCAAATTTTGAAGCAGGATGCCAGACCTTGAACGAGCTCAAGTGAGACTCCCGACACTGATATGGTGATTCCTGAATAATGTTGTATACGTTTTCGCGAGAATATGGAAAGAAAACACAAACATTATCAACCTGACCTCTCTCCCGAGAATCAACTTGCTTGCCCTTGAGGCGAAATGTGGTAAGACTAGCATCTTCATCTAGCGCCTAAGCATTGAAGAGGTAAGGGGCCATCATATAATGAGAAATATAGAAGAGAACACGTTGTCGCCCTGACATCCACCTCTCTCCCGAGGGTCAACGCCCTTATCCTTGTCCGGGTAAATATCCTCACCCGGAAAGTCACCTTGATCTGACTTTTCAGGTGTAGATATATTATTGACATCTTGTGCGAAGCCTTTGATTGCCTCGTCCGAAGTCTTCGCACTGACGTCGACCTAGAAGTTTTCGATCAGCACGACAACGGTATAGCCTATGTAGAGTCATGGAGGGACTGGTAGTCACCGGTGGCTTGGTAGCAGTGATGGGATAGGAGAGCACCACTATAGGTTCTTGCTCAGCGGTGGTTATGTTTGCCTTTGCAGATGGTAATGAGTGGTTTGTACTCTAAGGAATTGCATGAAGGGAGGGCTGCTCACGTCATTTGACAGTGGCTTGAATTTCTTTGGTTTGGCTGTCGCTTTTGGAGTTTGAGCATTTCGAAATAATGTGAGGTGGTGGCAGAAGGAAGCTTGTAAGTCAATCGGCGGCAGAACCCGGTGCAGCTGCTGGGCCATCGGTTTGGGGGGGTCCAATTGCCTTGTATATGATGTCTTCATCCGTATATTGTTTATGATGACTGATAGGGTTACTTTAGATAGATAAACCAGTATGTGGGTAGTAGAATGGGATATCGCAGACCCAGGATACATTAACCTGGGAACTCGTATAGGTGAACAGTCAGCTAACGCTAGCACTTCGGCCTAATCCCTATCCAACATGTTGGGTTCCGGTTCTATGTCAGGATGGGGTTCTGTTTTGGGATAAAGCCACGCTGCACAGGGTCGGGTGTGAACTCTTTTATAAGAACAACTCGTTTGTAAGCAAGCGAACCAAAATGGCATATAATACATGCCAGGACTGCACCGGCGAATAAACATGCTCACTCAACTTAACTCAACGACAGAGTGCAAGCCCTCAGCTGCATATGAAAGAGAGGCGGCTTGCATCGCTCATATTAGGAGTCCAGATCCGTTGCTGATTGACTGACCAATGTATAAGCGCGTATCACTGGCATCTCGAATCTTCTACAAGAGCTGTCAGTGTTCTGAATAACAGGGTGTAGCTATCGATTTTCTTTCGCGATCACGTGATTGACCAATACGGTTTGTTTTACCCCATTTTCACACGTTTTCGACCCAGAGTCGTCATCGTTGAACGTTTCGTACCATTTCACCCCAGTCCTTCTGATATGTCCACCCCCTTCTGATACTCAGACACTCTGCCATAGCCAATGCATCTCGTAGTAGTAGAGCACCATAGCCCAAGCAGAAATGACTCATGGAACTGTGGGCAAAGGCAGAAAGCTGTAGGTTGTTATCGGATGAGGGAAGTGCGCAGGAACAATCATTGAAAACGGTGATTTGGATGTGGTAGTCAAGCCTACCGTGAGATGCAGGTATAATATTTGGCCCATCCGATTGCATACAGCGAATCAGGTTTGCGCCGTTGGCTCATTTGGTGCTTACAGCGGACACAGGGTACAGCGATCTCATTTTAGTATCCGCACGATGGTTGTAAAAAGACTCTGAGAGCGCTTATATTTCTTTTATGAGAATGATCCAGGACGAAGACGCTGGCCAGGAGAACGGTCATTATTCGCGGTCTATCTTAACAGGGTACTTCAATGCACCTCTGTGAAAATTCAAATACAAAGAATACTTGAGTTGTATGCATGACTCTGTTCCTTGTCTTGGAGAAAAAAATATTCCTTGTCAGATGCTGTCAGATCTTATACAGTGATTGATTCTGACACATGCCTTGGACAGGAACATTGCATACATGTTCCTACCAGACTTGCAGAATATCTACTGCCAAAAATGTTGCATTTCTACCATTAATGTTTCGTTTACTGTCAGTCACCGCTCCCAAACAGCTGGTCAAATATGACAGTGTGCTGACAACGCATTTCCTGAATAAAAAATAGTATATAGTAGACCTGGGCTTGTAATGAACCATTGGCTATGAGAGTTGTATCTGGCAAACGTTCATACATATTTGGGCTTCCCTTACCCAAAACTCAATCTTACAAGAAGACGGGAAAAGGAGCCCCTCTTATTCAAAGCAAAAAATAGTGCTTGTCCTTAAACTAGAATTATTCGAACCAAAAATGTCCAACAGCCTTGCAATCACAAACATCAGAGATCAGGAGATCAGTGGTTCGTCCTGGTTGCGATTCTTATTTTTTATATTCGGCTAGGGTGCACATCCGTTGATTTCCCCGCTCCCCGCACCACCCCTCCCACACCTCATCCCTCATGATTATCCCCCTCACCGTTCCAAAATACATCAATAACACTTATCGAACGTCCTGGTGAGAGACATTAACCTATTTCCCCTAGCCTCACGACAGCCGACACCTTATGGTGGGGGAGGTGGACGAAGAGGCGTACCAGGTTCACGCTCCCAGTCGAAAAGGAAGGCGCAGTTTCACATCGTCCTTACAATATATAAAATGCTTTCTCTAACTTACCTGAAGATCCAATAAGTAATCTAGGGTGTCCTTGTGAAAAAACCTGACATCACTCATCTCAATTATTTACTTGAGCAATTCTCATCGATGATCGTCAATCCTGTAAGGATCGCGTGAAAAAAAGGGGGGGATTAATTGTATTATTGTTGAAGACGCAATGGATAAATGCTGTCAATCTGGAATAGTAGAAACATTCATCAGGCTATCCTTGATGGCATGACCAGCATCCCACTCAAAGTCTTCATTAAAAGCCAACTTGAGAGAACTGGATAACAAAGGTTTCTGCCCCTGTGCTGTCCATCCATTAGATGTGGCAGTCTTCCTTGAATCATCTCTGCAAGGAGCCATACAGGATGTCATATGAAGTCATATTAGCACATGTTTTCAAAATTTGGTGTTCAAAATTGCTATCCTCGCAGGGCTTGCCTGAATGGCTTCCTGCACATGAGTTAACATTTCTTGTCAATCTGTCTGCAGATTTGTTCATTTATACTGTGATTTATCTAGTTTAATTGCTGGTGTTATAGGAATACATGGATGCAATCAAGAAAGAAGGCACAAATAGTTACAAATCTTCAACAAACCTCATATCACCTGATCCCTAGTTATACTATGCTATGCTACTCATATATAGGTATGAGATCAATTATGACAATGCAACCTGAATCATATCCAAAGCACACTTTAGAGGGAGAGAAGGCATGTGTTTTGAAATGACGGTATTCAGGGGGAATCCAACAAGATTTCAATGGTGGTTCAGTGAGAATCCAGTCCTTACTTGGTGAGATGAAGATCTGGGGCTCCCCAGGGAGAAAGAGATGAAAGTGGCCAGGGAGGACATGAGCGACTTTGCTCCCATCTGGGAATTGCGAGGTTTCATGTTTGGGCAGTGGTGTTGAATTACCAGTAATAGTTTCCCATATACGGACTGATTCACCCAACCATCGAGACACGACACGCGTGCCATCAGATGAGAACGCAACGGCCCGCAGCCAGGGTGAATGTCCCTCCAATATCCGCTCTATCGCTCCGGTAGTCGTGTTCCATATCCGGACTGAGTGATCAGATGAACCAGACACGAGACGTGATCCATTGTGAGAGAAAGAAACCGAGCGCACCCGATCTGAATGGCCAGTGAGTATATGCTCTACTTTCCCGGTAGTTGCATTCCATATCCGGACAGAGGAGTCATAACTGCCCGATGCTACACGCCCCCCATCAGGCGAGAATGTAACGGAGCTCACCCAATCTGAATGTCCCTTGAGTTTGCACTTTATCTTTCCAGTGGCTGTCTTTCGTAGAATGACCGACTTCTCGTCCGATCCAGACATGATGTATTTCCCATCAGGTGAAAAAGCAACGGACCTTACCCAAAACAAACGACGCTCCAGTGTTTGTTCTGTCTCTCCGGTGGTGGCATTCCAGACTCGGATGGTCCCCCAGCTTGACCCAGACACGAGTCGTTTCCCGTCAGCTGAGAATGCAACTGAAGTCACCCAATCTGGATATCCCTTGAGTACTTGGTCCGTCTTTCCCCTGATTGCCTTCCAAATACGAGCCATCGTGGGGTGTAAACCAAAAGAAACGCGTGCACTGTCACGTGAAAAGGACCGCCGATATGTGACCGCGCTGCGTTCCGTCTCCAAGTCACTCGTCACATCCCAAATCTGGACTGAGTAGTCGAATGACCCAGATGCCACGCGTGTCCCGTCAGGGGAATATGCAACAGACGTCACCCAATCCGTATGTCCCTTAAACACACCCTCTGTCACACCCGAAGCCAGATGCCAGATACGGACTGATTTATCGTGCGACCCAGACACAACGCGTGTGCCATCGGGAGAGAATGCGACAGAGGTGACCTAACTTGTATGTCCCTTTAGTGTGCGCTCTGATTTCCAGGTATGCGTATTCCAAATACAGATTGACCTGTCGTGGGAGCCAGATGCTAGACGTGTCCCATCATGTGAGTATGCAACCGAGTTCACCTCCGATGAATGTCCCTCGAGTACATGCTCAACTGTCCCTGTTGTGGCATGCCAAATGCAAACAGTGCCGTCTTTCATGCAAGAAACAACATGTTTCCCGTAAGGCGAGAACGCAACGCACAACACCGACGCATTAAATCTTTGTACGTGTTTCGACCGCCCTGTGATGGCATCCCATACCCGAGCAGTCCTGTCAGCAGAGCTTGACACAACACTTGATCCATCTGGAGAGAACGCAACCGTCTCAACTCTACCTGAATGTCCCTGTAGAATATTCTCTACCTCCCCCGTTCTTGCACTGCAAATTCGAATCGAGCCATGGAACGAGCCAGACACGATGCGTGTCCCATCAGGCGAACAGGCAAAGGACAAAACGCCATCTGACTCCCCTACCAGTATGCGCTCATTCTCCCCCGTAGTGGTATTCCAGATACGAACTAAGTGGTCCAAACACCCAGACACTACACGCGTCCGGTCAGGCGAGAAGGCAACAGCCCGGACAGGTGCAGGGTGTGGCATGACATGCCTAAATGACCCCCACGTCTCCGCGATACCCACCACTACTCTAGGGAAGTTACCAAACAATGTTGAATACTGATGTCTTATCAATGCGCGTTTAGGGATCCATACGAGGGCTGAGCCATACGTGTTGAGGCAGTGATGTTTCATCGGCACAAATGCCATCTGTAGGTAGCGACGAGCATCCTCGAGTAGCAACGCGTGGTGAGTATTGGTCTTGGAGTATTTCTGGGGAAATGGTGAGCTAAACTCCTCTACCATGTTGATTACTAACCGAGTTGGCTTCTTGTGCCATGCTGAGAGACTTCAACCCAGATCCAAGCTCTCCAAACGTACTGAGGCACTCAAGCCAGTGCAATAAGTGTGTATTGATGAATGTCCCAAGCTCGCTGAGCATGGATGAAGTGTCTGGACGTGGGAATGAAAAAGCGTCTACAAGATGAGAGGCCCAGTACAAGCAAGAGTATCGGAGAGACTCAGAAATATGGTCAGGATTAGAGATTTCATGAACCTGTGCGGCTATAGCATGATCAGGTAAATCGCAAATGTTTTTCCGAAGAGACTTGTTCAATGTCTGGAGACACTTGAAAGCGAGTTTGTGGTGCATATCAGAAGCATCAATGCGGTTCCTACTGCAACGTTTCGGGTCGACGATGAACTCTTGAAACGAGGCGTGAAAGATGGTGACATGTCCATCATTGGCGGAAGGAACATAGATCACCGAACGAAAACGAGACAATTCAATGTCAACCTCGTCATGTGTCATCTCTAACAGGGAAGCAATGCCAGCAATCGAGAGTGGGCGTTGGAGAAACACCACTGTGGCAAGTACGTCTCGTCTCGTTGTTATTTCCGTGTCACTGAGTTTCTGGAATGCTTCGGACATAATCAGCGTGTAGAAGCTGTCCAGGGAGGCAAGTGGCAGCGCCGAACCAGTCAACCCAATTAGACGCTTTTTGGGATTCACACCTGTGTCACCGATGTACCGCACTGCTGTGGCGGCATAGATGAATAATCCATCGGACTGGCTAACAAGCCTCATCAGTTCCTTTTGGGACGGCCAAGGAATTGCTTGTTGCGAATATCCGTGATCGTCCGCAATTTTAGACAGTGAGGCTGTTAAGTATGTTTCGATATCATTTTGTTCATTGGCGTCGACGGAAACTTTGTGAAGAGTGAATTCTTGCAGGAGGGAAGGTGCAGCGGAATGATTAAATGCCTTCCTGATCCAGGTCTCAGGTCGACTTGTAATTAAAATTTTTAAAGGAATGCCTGTTATGCTGCTGAGGATGGCTGTGATCAGCATTTCTACAATTCCAGGTGCTGAGCATTCGTCCATGGCGTCTATAACAATAACATAATAAAACCCTTGTTCGTTTTTAGCAGCGATCTTGACAGGATTGATGATCAGTGACCGGAATTGCGCAAACAGATCATTGAGATCAGCGACATCAGGTTTGTTCACGAGCACGTCATGGATGACTGATTTGATCTTTGGGTTAGATCGAGAAAGCATTGTGGCGATCGTGGGGATGATCCGGCGTGCATCCGTCAATCCTGAGCGAGAACAGAAGAAGCTGCCTCCAAGCTTCTTCTGCGTGTCCAAACTCTGGCAAAACGAGTGAGCGATCGTCGTTTTCCCAGTACCGAGCTGGCCATTGAGCCAATAAACGTTTGGAGTAGAAGGATCATGTGCCCAGGTCTTTAGATCGGCCAATATCTGTACACGGGTGTCTTTCATGCACCCATGGGGTTGGTCACCTTCGACGCCGTATCGTGTTTCATAGGATGCGCGCTTCGCGGGGTTGAGTAATGCTAAAGGATCTGGCGATATGTCTAGACTCTCTTGAGTATGAAAGTAATATCATCAAGTGACAGTGTACTTACTGACTATGTTCTGGATAACCGCATCATGATGCGCATCTGCAACAGAATATGACTAGTGGTTAGCTCTTAGATATATCATATTCATGGTCAAAAAACTCACAGATGCTCCCACTGACAGTAGATACGATTGCGGGTGATGACATGGATGTTATGGTACAATGAAAATGTTTCTGCTTGGTATTGACGTCGACTATGTGAGGAGGTGGGTTGAAAGATAAGAGCGTGTGAGGTTGCAAGGACTGCGTGCGAAGGATCCTAGCGCCAGAACCTTGTTTTGTCAAGTTCAACCAGGCCTAGCACCACTTGCTTTCCGGGAAACCCACTTGTGATTATCATTGTAGGGACTTTCAAGCGTATATAAATGTGTCTTTAATGCATATATTACTTTCCACCGAATATAGACGGGGCGAAATTTGGGCTGCAGGAGTCACCGTATGATCCTTCCCCTGCCACTGACAAATGCAGCTTGGGACTATATAACCATTGGCTTCTTGTAAGTTTGTAGGTTATTCACACATCTTACAGTCACCTAACAATGGGAAAGGAGCGAGTCTGTGGGAATCTGTTCTCTAATAACGGATGCATGAGGAAGGACGGTGCGTCAGCATGTCTGAGGCATTGGTACATGCCGCAGCGCGCATTGGACCCCTGAAAGTCCGGGAGGTCCAAAGTTGCATTAAAAGGAACAATGAGGTCGCATCCCCTGGGAAAAAGAGAGGGCCGGCATCGGTTGAAAAATTCTTTACGTCGATTGCTTTCTATAAATATGTCGTGTTTCGGACGGAGCATAATTATATCCCAGTGTGCTGCCTACACATGAACGAGTCGGAGAAACTATCTTTGCTCTTCTCGCCCCCCTGCTCTGTTTGAATGTAAAATCCCTTATTAAAAATTGGGGACTGTCTATTAATCACGCTGTGCAACAAACCCAGCAGCCACCACCCGTAGGTCACAAGGTACACATTGTAAATCTGAATTAAATCTCTGATGTTGAGTTTATTGCCACTGACCGCTCGCAAGATGACAGTGCGCTGACAACGCACTTCTTGAAAAAAAAAAATAGTATATAGTAACCCTGGGCTTGTAATGAAGCATTGGCTATGCCAGTAGTATGTATCTATAAAAACTCTGACATGTTCATTCATATCTGGGTCCCCTTTACCCAATGCTCAATCGTACAAGAGGACGGTAAATGATGCCTCTCTTATTTTTAAAATAAAAACCAGAGTTTGGCTTTAAACTAGAATTATTACAACCAAACATGACCAACACCCTTGCAATCACAAACATTGCAGACAAAACATTGGATTATATTGTCCATGTGGTGGAGTCTGTCTGTCTACTCACACTTCCATCTCATCTCAGAAAAATAAACAAAATAAATTGTTGTTTGATTTGGCAGACTATGTTTGTGTGGGGCTTTCCTGCAGAGTCTGTTGGACAAATAGGAGATTAATTCCCTTGATTTCTCTGTGATTTTATTTGTATTTATTACTAGGGAAGATGTTGTTCTATGACAATTCTGTCCTGGGTTTTGCCTCCGCTTAGGTGCCATTCCAGGAAACCGGCCTGGGTGCCAAAGCACTGGTTTAGAGATTTGTAGTTGTTCATAGGTACAGGTATGGGTACCTGCAGGTTTAATGGGTAATGTTTTTACCCATCACCCACAATGGGTATTGTTCTTACTCATGACCCACAATGGGTATAAATTGACCCAATACTGAAAATTAATATATTTCCTTATTATAAAAATTCAGAATTTATCAAATATTACCTGTAATAGAATCCCAACCCACAGTGCACACCTCCTCAGGATAGGTAACCTCATCCCCCAATGCGGCCTTAACATCAGCTCCTTCATCAAAATACACATAAGGGCTTGAGTCATCTGAGCTGAAAGTCAGTTCCAAATAGAGGGCAAAACAAGATGGCCTTGGCTGAATACATGTTCAACAGCAACAGTTGTAGCTTTAATTTTTTATTGGAATTGAAAGAATATAACAAATAATTTAATAAAAAGTTACTTACCAGGAATAGACAGATAATCACAGGCCATGCGTGATAGAGAGGGAAAAGTGGACCTCCTCTCATACCACCATTTGAGAGCATCCATTACATTCTCCACATCATCAGCAAGATAATGTTCAAGCTTATCTTGATGTTGAGATGTAACATCAACAAGCTCCAGAAGGTTATCAAATATATTAGTGGAAGTTAAAGCCTATACTCATTGATGCCATTAATAAATATAAAAGAAAAGAAAGACGCTGACCTCAGCATTACTATTGATAGTCATTGTTGCATCAGATCTGCCAATGTCCCTACAGCAGTAAGAGCAATTTAATTCTTCTTGAGCCATTTGATGTGCTGTGGCAATCCACGCCAGTTCCCAATTATGCTTTTTGAAATATTTGAGTTTGTATTGGGGGTGCAGAACTGACAATAAATGAGCAATATGATTATGAAATATTAAAATTGACTAATAACTTACCCATGGAAATCTGGTAAACCTCTGAATCATCAGTTTTCTTGTAATAATAATTCATAATTTTTTTCCCTATTGCCAGTCCCATACAAATAGCAGGTGAATATTTGTTGGGGTTTGTCAAGTTTCAGTAATGCCAAAGATGTGGGCGTGGAACGACCAAGTCCTACAAGCCGGAAGTAGTGGCTTTGGCTTCAACATGCTCGTGCATTGTGCCCTACTTGCCATGTGTGCCACTAATTTGGGACAGAGGAGGTACTCGGAGAGTGCCGAAAGTGCCAGCCCATGTAGAGGACTTCACAGAGGAAAGAGAAGGTAAGGGGCCTAAGCCTAGTCAATACCCAGAATGAGGAAGTATGTACATGCATGTCCTACTTATATAGGCTTAAGAAGCAACATGTGGAATAAGGAATATGGGACAATAATATATGCAGAGCATGTGGGGGTATGTCCACCATGAGTAAAATTAGAATGAAGGAACGTCAATGGGGATGAGACAATGGAAATAGAATAATAGGAATGTGGCCAAGGATAGGACAATAGGGAGTGCCCGACTATAAAACAATAGGGTTGTGGCTGAGGATAAAACAAGGACAGGATGTCCTGAGGTGAGGTGGGTCAAGGAATAAGGAGTGGATGGGGTAGGATTAATGGATGGTGAAAGGGGAAGAGTGTATAAGGGATAGGGACAAGGAATGTGGATGGTGGATGTACCGAGCCGAGACCAGCATACCAAGTGACTTGCATGTGGCGTGGGCCCTTGTACATGGACGTAGTCTGACTGCTTGGTTGGCACTGCTGAATTACCAGACACTTGGTACATGTACTTGACATGGTTGTCTAACACTGTTGCAAGAAATTTTTTGATATGGTCTATTGCAGGGATAACCACTGGCAGGTTGGGGATACCTCATGAAAAATAAATGCTGCATCTTTAAAGATCTTATTCAAATAGTAGTAAGTAAATGGCATACAGACAATTTGTAAAAAAAAATTACTTACCTTCAACACATTACAGAGCTCCTTGACAATCTTCCATTCCTCAGGCCTAAGTTTATATTGGTGAACATCAAAGGGCACAAGCAGCTGTCACAGAGTCAATGGCTTGACAATACTAGATGGTGAAGTTGAGTATCATGTGGCATGATACAAGGGTTGAGATGGTAGCTAGGCAGGAGTTTGAACCATACTGGGAAAAGAATTGTAGTTGAATTCTTGACAGCAAATGAGGATTTCTCTAGCTAAGTGTTGAATTAGTTATCACATTGTGGTTAGGGTCTGATAGTCAGTGTACCTTAAACAGAGTTGATCTAACTGGTTGAACAGCCTTATCCTAGCCATCAATCCCTTCCCCTAACAATTCCTTATAGAAATACAACCAATCAGTAACTGTCAGATTCTTATCATCACCACTGTCATCTCCCATTTCCCATACATCTTTCTCTGCTATTAGGAACCATAAGCTGGCATGCCCAACTATTCATTTCAGCCCGCTCAGCCTAACTCTGCCCTCACTCACCTATTCAACTATACACCCTCAGCCCTCCAACTATATGCACCTCATGTATCCGTTTTGGTGTCACATGCACCTGTAAATTTGCTCCACTCATTTAAGTCAATCTCCATATGTTTGCAAATCCATTTTCACTTCATTTACATTTAATACTTTCTTCATTACATTCCGCTCCACTTTCCTTATTCGCAATTCTGTTCTATCTCTGATATCCAATCTGCTACTACATTCCTTATAGGGTAACTCCATTGGGAATTGGGGTGACACATCACCCCTCAATGTCATGGAGGAGATCAAGATTGGGACATAGAATTTCTGTTCTCGCTTTTTACGATCCTCGGACTTTCTTATCTATTATAGGAATCTAGTCGACTCCTCGTAGATTTGAAAGTAGTATGAAGATCTTGTACATTCAGTAATTCAGTCTTCAGTCAGATAATCAACTAAGATTTTGACTAAGCTTTCTGTCTGTTCATCTTAGACTTAATTTACATCCTTGCTCTTTATGAAATTAGAGTCTAGTGTGATCTGGTGGGTGCAACATTAAAGTTGAAGCCTTACCCTACCCTGAACCTTGCCATTGCTTCAACCTTGGGAGATATTACATTTATTACGACTACATCATCTTTTCATATCGTAACAGTATTATCTGACTTCTACACCTGATCGCACTTTGCATATCATCTTTGCATATCACAACCATCATCAATACTCGTTCAGCTGCTTGTAATCTACCCTTCATCATAGAAGTCCCAAACCAGTTGCAGGAGATTTCAGAACTTCAACAACTGTCAGAACAACCTTCAATTCACAAAGCTGGCCCATCAGGAGGAAACACTTCTGCTGAACCTGAGAAGATGACAATGAAGAACCCATTGATGATAACAATGTTGACCAAGCAAATCCCACTCTTAATTTGAACACTAGTGCTGACAAGATCGTCAAAGCACTTGTTGAGCGATTAGCCCAACCACTCCCTAAACCCAATCCCAATCCTTGCCATCATGCCAAGATTTGTGAGCCTGAGGTTTATGATGGAACCAACCAAGCTAAGCTTCACACATTCTTCTTGCAGTGTGCCCTGAACTTTCAAGACCATCCTTCTGCCTTCTTAATGGATGCATCAAGAGTCCAGTATGCCATCTCATACCTCACAGGCCCTGTACTTCAGTACATTGAGCCTGCCATTCTAGGCAAAATCTGGCCTGAGCCTAGCTGGCTTAGGATATGGGGAGACTTTCGACAAGAACTCAAGACAAACTTCAGTCCATTCAATAATGCTGCACAAGCAGAAATCAAACCCGGCATGATGGTCATGATAGATTATCATCGAGCAGCATGCTACTGTTAGGAACCAGCAATTATCACATTATCACCAAATCTACACACAACACTACTCATTTCTTATATCTCTACTCAATTCCCTTACACGTACAAACACAAAACAATCAAACCTACAAGCCAAGTCACACACACATGTGAGTCAACATCAAGTCACAAATATACGAGTCACAAGAGCCACATGAGTCACAAGAGCCACACAGGTCAATTCCAAGTTGAGTCAAACACATGAGACATGTCTATTATGAGGTTACCAGCTATATCACAAACTTATCATTACTCCCCCATATTATGACACATTGTGAGACAAGCCCCTTCTGGATACATGCCGAGACAACCAAGAACCGACTCAACCCCCCACTATTGTTCCTGAATTCAAATATCCACATGTGCATTACATTTCTTTCTTTCTATTTACTTTCTCATAAGATATAACTCTACCCCATGATCACATCATTCTAAGACATTGCATCACATTGTAGGTCATACCCTTATGGACAGATTCATATGTCATCATATCTCTTTCACATGATCTTACAACTATTGTATATAAAAGACCAGTAGTACAATGAAAATAACTACCAATTTTACAAATATCACTTATCAATTCCAACTACAAGTGAAGCAAACTTTTATTATCTGATTTCCCTACAATTATCAGTGCAGCAGTCTTATTTCTCACTTGGCTCTTAGTCTTAACAGCTACTTCATCAACTTCACCTGAGCATCCACTCGCACTCAGTGGAACAATGCCACCCTTGCACATGTGACATACAAAGGGTTGGCCAAGTATATCAAGGACAGCCTCTTTCACTTCCCTTGATTCAAATTCTTTGCCAAACTCAGACAGTTTTCACTCAAAATCGACAGCAGGTACTGGGAATGCAAGGAGTATGACAACTTTAGAAATCCTTTGAAGGCAAACACATCTACTTCCAATTGCTCCAACTCTAACAACAACAACAATCAGCCTTCCTCCAATTCCAACAACTCAAACAACAAGAGAAGTAAGAAGGGGGGGGAAGAAGAATGGCAACAATAAGTCTTCTAACAATAACAACAATGCTAACGACATATTTTTCAAGCTTGGAAAAGATGGAAAGCTGTTGCCTGAAGAACATCAAATCAATGTGGGAGGAAATAGTATTATGATGCAAGTGTGCATATATACTATGTCCTATATGATATCATACCTGACTAGCACAAAACTATCAAGTAATAAAATGAACCAGCAACTTCTAAGTAGAAGCAAAATCTGATGAGCTCAGCCAAACAGTCAGGCATATAATGTCAAATTCAAACTCCTACCAAGGGCAGACATCAGAGATGATAATGAATAGAACCCATACCCCTACTCTATTATCACCAGGTTCTGGTTACCAGAGATAAGGAGAAGAGATGTTTGGGCTGAATATTAAAACCTTAATACAAAACAGGCACATAGCTAAAGAATGTCTGAAATTCACCTCCTCAGCTGCCAAGGGATGTGTAAGCTCAATAGGGAAGGACTACTCTGACAAAATGACCTCTGAAGTAGATACTGCCTCAGAGTCAAAAATCAATAAGCAGTCATCCAACTCCAGCACCACCTGAGGGCTGCATTTAACCCAATGGTTCCATCCTTGCCATTCCTTAATACAATCAATAATGTATAACAGAATTTCCTGGTGAGATAAATTAGCCAGTTTTCCCATAATAGCAATCAAAGATGTGGTAGATGCACAGGTATACTATTGTATCTAGGGCATGGCATGGGTCACCCACAGGTTAAATGTGAGTCACCCACACCCAACCCATGGGGAACCCAAACCCATTGACCCATGGGTTTTTTCCCATGGGTGGAGAGGTGTCAAGTGCATGCTGCACCCACACACATGTGGCACATATGGCATGTGTAGTGCATGTGTATATGGCATGTTCCTGTTGTATATGTGTGTATGCATGTGGTATGCACACATGTGACACTGCAGGTTGGGCTGGGTTGAAGGTGCTCTCAGCTTGACCCACACCCAAACCCAAGGACACCTGACCCAGTGACCCTTGTGGGTTGGCCTAACCCATGCTAATCCCTAACTATATCATGTTCCATTCTCCCAGTTGAAAAGTAGTGATTGGCATGGGTAACTCCTAGATATATTGTTTCTACCTTTACCTGTACCTGAGAATACCCTTACCCATAACAATGGGTAAAGGGAAATGGTAGGTACAGGTATGGGTTCAATAGGAATTGTTCTTACCCACCACCTATAATAGGTATAAATTTACCTGATACTCAAAATCAATATATTTCATATTTTAAAAAATCAGAATTTATTTAAATATTACCTGTAATGGAATCCCACCCCACAGTGCAACACTTCCATTTGCCTTGAGCAATATCAGGATCAAGAGGTTGGACATTTTGTTTGGCTGCTGATGTAATTGAGGGTTGGTGCTAACCTGGCTTATATTAGCTTGGTGTCAACTATGTATGTGGGCATGCACATGCATATGATGTACAACCCAAGGTGGCTTACCTGTGTATAAGCATATGAGAACTTCAAAACAGTTGATCATAGATCATTGCCCTGATATGTAGAACTAATTGAATGGTGTTTGAGGCCTCTTTTATCACTCCTTGGCTTGCTATTGGCCTTTGAAAATGAGAAGCACAAACACAAAATCCAATCCAATTTGATAAAGCATGCAAGCAATAGAAATATACAGGTGATACAATCACCAAACAAAAAGAAAAGAGAGGCACACAAAGGAAAACAAAAGCAACACAAAAAGTGGCATCTAGGGCAAACAAAACAGACAGTCTATGAGAAACAGAATAAGAAAATGGAATTAGTACCAGGAAAGCAAAATACACCAAAGCGGGGATAAACAAGAAGCTGGAGTGACCCTTTTACAGAAAATGACACATAAACATCTCATTCAATCCACAAGACATAAAAAAGGGACATTCACCTATCACCATCAAGATGCCTTCAATTTCCAGTGAAGAATGATTTCCTCATGTTCCTCAACAATAAAGCACCCCTTTGAGACCTTGTGCACATGTGTCATATGCATATCATAACTGACTGCATACTACAGGTGTCATATGTGTGCACATGTGGCATATGCATGTCATATGTGAATGCATGTGTCATATATGTGCATATATGACATGCACACACTGTACATGCACATATATGACATATGGAATTGCACAATGTTACTGCTAAGATTGCTTGCTGCCACAGGTGTATGTGAGCCAGTTGACTGAATCGTGGATGAAAAATACCACCACTGACTGACACAATCTTGTGACTGAGCTTATACATGGATGTGTACAGGTAGATTTAGTGTATAAACAAGCCATATATCACTAGTCAATTTCCAAAAACATTTTCCCCCATTTTCCCTTGTCCTCCCCTAAAGTCAGGTAATACATAGTTCACTTGTTTCAAGAATCACCCATTCTCATCCTCACCATCTTCAAGTCATGTATATTGTCCACACAGAACCTCACCTATTCTGTGTTCAACTCTACAATATCCCTGAAACTAATTCACATGCAATATCATGAATATCATATCATGCATGATACTTTCTCTAACAAGGTTAATCTCTCAACTTGTCTTCAGGGCTGGCTTCCAATGAGGGTAAAAAATCATTGAAAATCAGACAATTATTTTCAGCCTGTAATAATTGTAAGGGAGTTATTCTTCTCTTTTGTATTATCCATGAACCCATCAAGACCTGCGATTTCCCCTGACTATAGGAAATATGGAACCATCTAACATTATAATGCTGGGTGGGGAAAACACACAACACAAGGGAAAGTATAGAATTACTGACCGATAGCTAGTGTATATTACCAGTTACTCAGAGTCCACATCAGTGTTCAAGTAGAACTTTAGAAACCTTATGTTATGGAAAGTTCACAAAGACCAACCATTAGGTAACTAAAAATCAAATTGAATTAACAGTCTTTTTTGCTTTGAGGTTAAGTCCTTAGTTATTTTTTTCACTTACATATATAATTTCTCCCAGATCTAACACTTGAAAGCTGGCTGAATTTTACGATCCGAAATGTTCATTATAATCGAAACCACAGATTCGGAACCTCACCTCATTCAAATGTGAAGATCTATTTATGTCACTTTCAAAGAATGGAGTTGGCTTGTAATGGGTTCGAGGCCGCTGGTAGACGTTTCAATAATTTGACAGATGATATGACATTAATCATATTTTCAAATTCTTGGAATCAGCCACTACCTCAAGTCTACCAATTGCTTGTTCCTCAACCCTTGCTTTGTGCCACCAAAATTTCAAGATGTCCAGTTAAGTTGGTATGGTGACGGATGAAACTTGTCATTGAGGCCTGGGGCACGGGCACCCTCAAAGTCACCTGGTTCATGAGGAAGGGAAGAAACAGAATCAGAGTGTACAGCATGGATATAAAAGCCTTGCGATCACTTGTAGATCATTTTGTGAACATCAACTGGGACTTAGGATGAGCGAGACGTGATCCATTGTGAGAGAAGGAAACACAGAGCATGCAATGTGAATGGCTGGTGAGTATATGGACTACTTTCCCAGTGGTTGCATTCCATATCTGGACAGAGGAGTCATAACTGCATGATGTTACATGCCCCCCATCAGGCGAGAATGCAATGCACCTCACCCAGTCTGGGTGTCTCTTCAGTTTGTGCTTTATCTTTCCAGTGGCTGTCTTCCATAGAATGACCGATTTGTCTCTCGATCCAGACACGATATATTTCCCATCAGGAGAGAAAGCAACGGAGATCACCCAATCCAAATGACCCTCAAATACTCGTTCTGTCTCTCCGGTGGTGGCATTCCAGACTCGGATGGTCCTGTCGGTCAACACAGATACGACTCATGTGCCATCAGCAGAGAATGCAACTGAAATCACCCGATCTGAATGTCCCTCAAGTGCCTGTTGTTTCTGTCCCTTGATTACCTTCCAAATATGAGCCACCGTAGGGTGAGAACCAGAAAATACGTGTGCAATGTCACGTGATAAGGATGACCGAACTATGACTGCACTGCGTTCTATCTCCAAGTCGCTCATCACATCCTACATCCAGACTGAGTTGTCACATGCCCCAGATGCCACCTGTGTCCCATCAGGGGAATATGCAACAGACTGCACCCAATCCGAATGTCCCTTAAACACACGCTCCGTCACCCCTGAAACCACAAGCCAGATATGGACTGATAGATCTTCAGACCCAGACAGGAGGCATATACCATCAGGAGAAAATGCAACAGAGGTTACCGAACATGTGTGTCCCTTTAGTATGCACTCTAATTTCCAGGTATGTGTGTTCCAAATACAGATTGAGCTGTCATCGGAGCCAGATGCTACACGTGTCCCATCATGTGAGTATGCAACTGAGTTCACCTCCACTGAATGTCCCTCGAGTACATGCTCAACTGTCCCTGTTGACTATGATCTGTTGAATAACAAGGTATTGAGTACTACTTGTTTAGATCTTCATCTCAACTGATTCTTAATACCATTGAGCCTGCAGTTTCACTCAGCACTCAATCAGACCTTCTGAAAACTCTGCTCAGGAAAAATGCTGACCATTGCAAAATCCATACCATTCCTTAGACAAACGGTACCTTGTGTAGATCCTTTCTTAGACTAGAACCTGTTGATAGCATGTGTAAGGGCAACCCTTCAGCATCGACTGGAGGTATCTCACAGAAGAGCTAAGTAGAGGGGATCCAAAGTTTAATTATAACCCTTACCTAAGTACATGTAGGGCTCTCACCTAAGCAGGGGGGATCTGAAGAGGAAAGTCTAAGGATCCCACAACTGGTGAACCTCTTTTATACCCTTTATGTAAGTGGTCTGTGCACTAGCTTACAAATCAACACATCGGAGTCTGTAGAGCCAACTTCCCGGTAATAAGTCCGAGGCTCAGGTGCTTATTCTGGGTTCCAGTTATTGTGCTAAGATCATTCCTATCTCCTGCTCGGTGGTCCCTTGGACCTTGGTCTCCTGGCCTCGGAGTTGGGAGGAGTCCGAGATAGGGCCTCAGAGTTGGGGGAAGTCTGAGATAGGGATTTAGAGTTGGGGGGAGTGTGAGATAGGGCTTCGGACCTGGATCAGGACTCAGAGAGGGTCGTCCACTGACATCGGTGGTCTTTCAGGCTCTGGTCTCTCATCCTCGGAGTTTAGGTGGAGTCTGAGATAGGACCTCGGACTTGTCATCAGGACTCAGAGAGGGTCATCCCCTGACAGCATGTTAATACCTACTGCTGAACCATTAACATGGTTCAAACCAAGACTCAAAATTGCAGGACATCCTCCAAAACCTGATGACACCACCACCAGGACCCCAACCAACCTCAAATCCCCTGAATGATCTCCTATAGCCATCATTAGGCAGAACAGGCAATGGTTGTATTGTACAAGAAGAGTCCAGAAGTACCGCAAGTCCTCCTGAACCTTATCCAGGCAAACTAGGTATACAGAAAATTGATCAAGAACTTCCAATCCACTTTCTGCTGCCACTAAACCACTAAAAGTCACATCCTGCTCCGGATCTTGGCAGGAAACACCCCTGGATGACAACTGTTTCGAAAGGTGACCGGCTACAAAATGATCAAAAGAAGAAGACCACTACAGGGACACAACATTGCTGGAAGAAGATCCCAGAGGTTAGACTCTATGCCACTTTCTTAGATGATGTGGATTGGTCGTTCGTTTTTGATAGACAGGGGGTCAGATGGGTCCAATGTGGGATTCGAGTGTGGGGGAGCAGACATTTGGAGATGAGGAGAATGTGCTGTGTTTGGATGAGGTGAAGGGATAGGAAGTTTTGGGAGGGAGGCTTTGGGTCGAGCTGGAGTCAGGATAGTAGTGAATAGTGTTTGTATGTTGGTTGTGAATGTCATGTATGGTCCTAGATGGTATTGGAAGAGTTTGGGGGTCAGAGTGAAGTCCTTGATTATTCATTTAAGTTAAAGTGGGGTTTGCTTAGTCGGTTGCTTTCCCCCTCTTCCAGGGTAGATGTCCCATCATCTAACTAGTGTTCTGTAGTCAGAGTTGGCAGTCGTAGGTCATGGTGGTCAAAGTGGTCATGGTGGTCATGGTGGTCATGGTATTCATGGTAGTCATAGTGGTCATGGTGGTCATGTTGGTTGGTCACCAGATTGCTGACTTGGATGACAACTCAATACAGATATGGAACACGACTACCGGAGTGATAGAGTAGATATTGGAAGGACATTCACACTGGGTGCAGTCTGTTGCATTCTCATCTGATGGCAGATGTGTTGTGTCTGGATCGTTGGATGACTCAGTCCATATATGGGAAACTATTACTGGTAATTCAACACCAATGCCTACACATGAAGCCTTCCAATTCCCAGATGGGAGCAAAGTTCCTCATGTACTCCCTGGCCACTTTCATCTCTGTCTCCCTGGGGAGCTGCAGATCTTCCTCTTGCCAAGTAAGGACTGGATTCTCACTGAACCACCATTGAAATCTTGTTGGATTCCCCCTGAATAGCATAATTTCAACACACATCCCTTTTCTCCCTTTAAAGTGTGCTTTGGATATGATTCAGGTCGCATTGTCATAATCGATCTCATGCCTATATATGAGTAGCATAGCATAGTATAACTAGGGATCAGGTGATATGAGGTTTGTTGAAGATTTGTAACTATTTGTGCCTTCTTTCTTGATTGCATCCATTTATTCCTATAACACCAGCAATTAAACTAGATAAATCAAAGTATAAATGAATATATTTGTAGACGGATTGAGAAGAAATGTAAAATTATGTGCAGGAGGCCATTCAGGTAATCCCAGCAAGGATAGCAATTTCAGACAACAAATCTTGGAAACATGTGCCAATATGGCTTCATATGACATCCTGCATGGCTTCCTGCAGAGATGATTCAAGGAAGACTCCCACATCTATTGGATGGACAGCACAGGAGCAGAAACCTTTGTTATCCAGTTCTCTCACGTTGGCTTTTAATGAAGACTTTGAGTGGGATGCTGGTCATGCCATCAAGGATAGCCTGATGAATGTTTCTACTATACCAGATTGACAGCATTTATCCATTGTGTCTTTAACAATAATACAATTAATCCTTTTTTTTTGTTTTCACGTGATCCTTACAGGATTGACGATCATCGATGAGAATTGCTCAAGTAAATAATTGACATGAGTGATGTCATGTTTTTTCACAAGGACACCCTAGATTACTGATTGGATCTTCAGGTAAGTTAGAGAAAGCATTTTAGATATTGTAAGGACGATGTGGCTTGTATCAAATCCTGGGTGAAACTGCGCCTTCCTTTTCGACTGGGAGCATGGACCTGGTACGCCTCTTCGTCAACCTCCCCCACCATAAGGTGTCGGCTGTCGTGAGGCTAGGGGAAATTGGTTAATGTCTCTGACCAGGCCGTTCTATAAGTGTTATTGATGTATTTTGGAATGGGTGAGGGGGATAATCATGAGGGATGAGGTGTGGGAGGGGTGGTGCGGGGTAGCGGGGAAATCAACGGGTGTGCACCCTAGCCGAATATAAAAAATAAGAATCGCAACCAGGACGAACCACTGATCTCCTGATATCTGATGTTTGTGATTGCAAGGGTGTTGGACATCTTTGGTTCGAATAATTCTAGTTTAAGGACAAGCACTATTTTTTGCTTTGAATAAGAGGGGCTCATTTTCCCGTCTTCTTGTAAGATTGAGTTTTGGGTAAGGGAAGCCCAAATACGTATGAACGTTTACCAGATACAACTACCATAGCCAATGCTTCATTACAAGCCCAGGTCTACTATATACTATTTTTTATTCAGGATATGCGTTGTCAGCACACTGTCATATTTGACCAGCTGTTTGGGAGCGGTGACTGGCAGTAAACCCAACATCAATGGTAGAAATGTAACATTTTCGGCAGTGGATATTCTGCAATTCTGATAGGAACATGTATGGAATGTTCCTGTCCAAGGCATGTGTCAGAATCAATCACTGTATAAGATCTGACAGCATCTGACAAGGAATTTATTTTTTCTCCAAGACAAGGAACAGAGTCATGCATACAACTCAAGTATTCTTTGTATTTGAATTTTCACAGAGGTGCATTGAAGTACCCTGTTAAGATGTTAAGATAGACCGCGAATAATGACCGTTCTCCTGGCCAGCGTCTTCGTCCTGGATCATTCTCATAAAAGAAATATAAGCGCTCTCAGAGTCTTTTTACAAACCATCGTGCGGATACTAAAATGAGATCGCTGTACCCTGTGTCCGCTGTAAGCACCAAATGAGCCAACGGCGCAAACCTAATTCACTGTATGCAATCAGGTGGGCCAGATATTATACCTGCATCTCACGGTAGGCTTGACTACCACATCCAAATCACCGTTTTCAATGATTGTTCCTGGCCGCACTTCCCTCATCCGATAACAACCTACAGCTTTCTGCCTTTGCCCACAGCTCCATGAGTCATTTCTGCTTGGGCTATGGTGCTCTACTACTACGAGATACATTGGCTATGGCAGAGTGTCTGAGTATCAGAAGGGGGTGGACATATCAGAAGGACTGTGGTGAAATGGTAAGGTAGAAGACAAACGGTTTCCGCTACATCACGTGACCGTGACATTGTCACGGTCACAGCGCAAAAATTTTCATTGTCAAAAAATTTTTGAAAAA
>QLPI01026223.1:0-10765 GCA_003314275.1 Chroogomphus rutilus
CGCCGCCGAAGGGGTTCATCATCGAACCGTTCATGGTGGTGGCGAGGTGTTGTGAGTGGTGGCGGGGGCGCGATGCGGCGTGCGAGGCTTGCTGCTCGGAGAAGGGAAACTGAGTATTTGAGCTACTAGGAAAACCAGCAGACATATACTCAGAGGGAAAAGCACGCACAGAATACGGTGAATGAGGCTGGTGGGGGGTGGACTTCTTATACCTGGGCGTCTGTTTGAATTCGTGATCATTGTCTGTCGTTATCCAATGTTCTCTGCTATCTCGCCTAACAAATTGGCGTCGGCACGCCGGAACGCTCCCTGCCAGGTCTCCGCCGATGTCTCCACCGATAAGCTACTTCTTGCACACACGGTCCTGCGCACCCCCGCCTACCCAACACCCCAACTCGCCGCCCACGCAGCCCTGCCCGCTGCGATGCACGGCGCGTGGGACTGGGCGGTCCCGCACTGCAACGGGGCCACAGATAAGCTTGGGGTCTCGCTTGTCGTCTTGGGCGCGGGCTGTGTGAGAGCGGAAATTTTAATTGTATTGGGAAGCAGAGACCCCGTGGTCTGCCCTTGCAGACATGCCCTGCCTGCGTGGCACACCCAATACATTCACTCTCGGACTAATCCCACGCCAAGCTGCCCAAATCCTGCAAAAACTCCCCCGCGTGTTTACATTGGGTTCAACCCGTCCTCTCATCCCTCGAGGCGAATATATGCGCACGCACATCGCGAAGCCTCCTCCCCCTAATCACCATGGGCTCCCTGTTCTGGTGCTACGCGTCGACGTTATCGCTCTTATGCCCACCATCCTCATGTGATCGTGGTGGCCCGCGGGCGTTTATCATGCATACATGATCTCCGACTCCTCAGGCGCCCATGCACGGACCACCCCATCACGTGATATGGGGCGCTTGTGGTCTCCCATGCGCCAACTCAAGCATCACGAGCAGCTCCTGCTCAAAAACGTCGACTTTCTCAACGTGCGTCGTGCTCCGCTCCACCACTCATCGCTGACACACATCCCAGTGGAAACATGATGCGAACATTCGCGAGATAAAGGTCATGCACCGTTACCACACCCAGCACCGCGAGGACTACCATAAGTGCGTCCGTCCCCTCCTCTGCCCCACACGTGCTTACCTATCCCCAGATACAACAAACTTTGCGGTGCTCTCCGCCAATACGCCCACCGCCTCACTCTCCTTTCTGCCCAGGATCCTTTCCGCACAAAGATGGAGGCCCAGCTCCTCTCCAAACTCTACGACATGGGTGTGCTCACCGCCGCTTCCAAGCTCAGCGACGTCGACAACAAGCTCGCCGCCGCCGCCTTTGTCGCTTCCGGCTCGCCGTAGTCATGTGCATGTCCAAGATGGTCGAGACCGTCAGTGCTGTGCGTGCACCTTACTTCTCTCTACTCTCCCGCTCATCACCCCGCAGGGCGTCAAGTTCATAGAGCAGGGCCATGTGCGCGTCGGTCCGGACACGATCACCGATCCTGCCTACCTCGTCACGCAGTATGTGCACTCAGGGGCCTCAGACGTTCTCTCTTCGCTGATTTTTTCCCCAAGACACATGGAGGACTTTGTGACCTGGGTCGACACATCCAAGCTCAAACGGACCATTATGCGGTATAACGACGAGGTGCGCCGTTGTCTTTTCACAAATACCGAAAACGCTGACTTTTCCTAGTTGGATGATTTCGATTTGTTATAATTCAATGGAGTATCACCATGAGCTCGTCGTTCGTTCGGTACGGCGGAGAATTGGTCATTGTTCTTTTTGCCTGTTGTTCAGACCGCTGTTCAAATACACTAAAAAAAACATGACTGGGCCGCCTAGTACGTCATTGAAAACGCGGCAAAAAACTCTTCGATGACGACTCTGGTTGAAAACGTGTGAAAATAGGGCAAAAAAATCCATCATGTGATGTTGTGGCACGGACCCTGCAACATCTATGAATTGGTCAGGCGTTCCTTCGCTTGACACTGGTTCCCAGGCCTGAAACGTTGGCTTTAGCGAGGTCAACCAAGCTTGCCTCCCCCCTTATGCAGCCCCCTGAATTGCGTCCGCTGAGTGACCTTTCTGAGTTGTGTCTATTCGCACAGGACTGGATTCGCCAAGTCTTTCTGCCAGATGAGTCTCCCACATACATGAGGATCTGTTATCTCGCATTCGCTTGCTTACAATTAGCGATGAGAAGCACTTGCACAAGTGACAATTACAAAACAATGTATACATTTACTTTGAATAGGATGTTTAAAACTATATGGCGAATTAAAGCCCTTTGTTGCTATTGTCGACACTTGCCTTCCAGAATACATTCGACCATGCGGCTTTATCCCAAAAAAACAATCATGCTGTGGCGTGACAACCTTGGAGAAACACTCATTGTCAACACTTGCATTGTACTCGCATGTCATAAAGTTGACCCTTGCCCTTGAGAGCTTTCTTTACCACCATGGAGCCGTAGTATGAGCTATCCCAAAAAAAAGAAAAAACTGTGTTCATACCGCCGCGTGACTACTTTGTGACAGCCTCCTCCTCACCTTAGAACAAGTAAAGTAAAGGCAACTTCACTACACCCCCCCCATCACCAAACAGGACCGGCGTGCACGTGCGCGTCGACGTACACCCCACCTCCTCCTCAACCATGGCCGAGTCTGGGGACGGAAACATCAAAGTTGTTGTACGATGCCGCCCTTTCAACTCGCGAGGTAAGTAACCGTGCTTGCCTCCTCCTCGTGTCCCGAAAAGCCTAGCATGCATCATTTGCGCTCACTCAATTCTTCACGGTACTCCCCTGCGTTTTCGCTCGCAGAACTCGGTCGTGGCGCAAAGCCCCTCATCCGCATGCAAGGCAACCAGACCTTCCTCGACCCCCCGGAGGCAGGGTCCGCACAAGCAGGGTCAAATCGCGCGACAGAGCGCAAGACCATGGCGTTTAGCTTCGACAAGTCATACTGGAGCGCGGGTGAGCGCACCGATCCGGATCATTGCAGCCAGCAGACGCTGTATGATGATTTGGGCAAGGATCTGCAGGACCATGGGTTTGCGGGGTTTAATGCGTGTATTTTGGCGTTTGTGTCATGTCTTTGTATGTATGCCGTTTATGAGGGCTGATGGGGTTGCTTTTAGATGGACAAACTGGTATGTGGGCAGTTGAATGGGAAGCGATAGGCTCAGGATACATTAATCACGCTTAGGATCTGGGAAATAGTATAGGTGCGTAGTTAGGTCACAGTGGCACCGGCCCAATCCACTGACGCGTTATGCCTACCTAGTATGATGGGCTGTACGTATGACGCACCTAAACTCTGATCCTCCCCTAACCCCTCCTCTCCAGACGGCGCGGACAAGGGAATTATCCCCCTCACATGCTCCGAGCTCTTCCTGCGGACCGAAGCCAAGCAGGCTGCGGATCCCAACCTTCACTTCACCGTCGAAGTATCATATCTAGAGGTGTGTCCGTGACGCCGCTCTCGTGCATATATACTCTCTCCGACTCACTGCCTTTTGTTTGGATGGATTTGAGTAGATATACAACGACAAGGTCCGCGACCTTCTCAATCCTAAGAATAAGGGTAATCTGAAAGTGCGGGAACATCCGAGGTGCGTTGCGTCGAGATTTCCGTTCCACGTTGGCGACTTGAGAGAGTGAACTCTACTTTGCGTTTCGTGCAGCTTGGGCCCGTATGTAGAAGACATGTCCAGACTGGTAGTGGGCAGTTACGAAGACATGATGACATTGATGGATGAGGGTAACAAGGCGCGCACGGTCGCGGCGACCAACATGAACGAGACGTGAGCGTGTATGCTCTCAATTCCACTACACATATCTGTAATCCACACGTACTCGCATGCATTTCGCCACCCAGCTCGTCCCGCTCACACGCCGTGTTCACTCTCCTCCTCATCATGAAACGACACGACACAGACACGAACTTGGATACTGAGAAAGTCTCGCGTATCAAGTGCGTCACCATTGGTGTTCCCTTTCAACCATACCCTGACCCTCTCATCAGTCTAGTCGATCTCGCAGGCTCAGAGCGTGCCAACTCTACCGGAGCCCCGGGACAGCGCCTAAAAGAAGGCGCGAACATCAACAAGTCGCTCACGACGCTCGGGAAGGTAATTTCGGCGCTCGCGCTGGCGAGTCAGAGTGATGGGAAGGGGAAGGGGAAGAAGAAGGCTGAGGATTTCATTCCGTATCGAGACTCAGTGAGTGGCATGCGATGAGGCATGTGCATGTCGCTGATGATGAAGGAATGTTTTCATAGGTCCTTACATGGCTATTGAAGGATAGTCTTGAGGGGGGGGGGCAACTCGAAGACTGTGATGATTGCTGCTATCTCCCCCGCTGATTATGAGGAGATGCTGAGTACGTTGCAGTATGCTGATCAGGTGTGTTGTGAGCCGCGTGTAGCTGTTTCAATATGACACTCAACACCACTCTAGGCCAAAAAGATCAAGAACAAGGCCGTGGTCAATGAGGACCCCAACGCCAAGCTTGTTTGTGAACTCAAAGAAGAACTCGAGACACTACGAGGTTTGTTCAATTATTCTCCTTTTCTTGTTCTTTGTACATATATCTTGATTGATGGTTTGCGTATCTAGCGCGAGTCGCTGGCTCCTCAGGCGAAGACAAGTGGGATCCAACAGTTCCCCCGGAGCGGCAGATTATCACATATCAGGCGAAGGACGGGACGATCAAGAAGGTCACTAAAGCGGAGCTGCAGGAGCAGCTTGAGACGAGCCAGAAGCTCATGAACGACCTGAACGAGACATGGGAGCAGAAGATGGTGCGTACGCAGGAGGTGCAGAAGGAGCGTGAGAAGGCTCTGGAGGAGCTTGGGATCACTGTGGAGAAGAATAATGTGGGAGTGCATACGCCAAAGAAGGTGAGTAGGCGGTATAATGTGGCAGGGCGGGCGCTGTGGCTGATGTGACCGTGTAGACGCCGCATCTGGTCAATTTGGTAAGTGTTCATGAATGATAGTGTTCATAGGACTGGGAATGGTTGATTCGGTTTGGGGGGATATAGAATGAAGGTAAGGTGGTCGGTCTGTTAGAGAGGTTTCACTTGGTTGATTTTGAGTGTAGATCCTCTCATGAGTGAATGTCTTGTGTATCAACTGAGGCCTGGGTGAACTATGGTACGTGTCCATGTGTGTATATATTCACTGACACTGCCACATATGACACTTTATTTTACAGGTCGGCCGATTGGATAGCGAGAAACCCGCTGCGATCCGGCTTAGCGGGGACAAAATTCTTGAAGAGCATTGTTTCTTTGACAATACAGATGGGAAGGTGACGCTTAATGCGCAGCCGAATAGCACTACGGTAGGAATTTAGTATATTGTCTGTATAGATGGTATTGACATGCTGTGCTCACAGTTCCTTAACGGCAAGCAGCTGGCAGTTGGCCAGGTAGGCTGGATTCCCTTTTGATTGTTCATTTACCTGAATACTGGGGTGTCTTTATCCAGCCGTATACGCTTCGTTCGGGCTATCGCATTATTCTCGGTAAGCCGTAATGAAATTAGCTTTGCATTATGGTTTTACTGATCAGCCATGTAGGTGAACATCATGTCTTCCGGTTCAACCATCCAGAACCCGTCCGTAAACAGCGTGAGCGCGCGAGCAGGACCAGCATGAACATTAGCACCTCCGCCGCCGACATTGAGAACGCCTGCCCATCAGTCCTTGCCACTCGCCCCGACTCTCCCGCCTCCGACGCTGTCGCCGACGTCGACTGGACATATGCCCAGCGCGAAGCGGCGTACGCGCGCCTCGGCCTCGACCCAGCACTCGACAGCCTACCCGACGAAGACCTCAACAAACTCTTTGAGCGCATCACGAAAGTGAAAACGCTGCGCGACCACAACGCGAAACCGCGGCCCGAGAGCAGTCTCAGCCAGGTGGACGACGTGTGGAGCGAGTCTGGGCGGCCGTTCTCGACCGACACGCTGACGGACGATACGAGCGTGGAGAACGGGCAGAGCCATGGGAGCCCCGAGATTAATGAACTGCAAGGCCAGCTCGAGGCACAGAAGGTGGAATATGAGTCACGGCTACAGGCTATTACTGAGTCGACGGAGGCTGAAGATATTAAGGTTGAGAAGGAGCATATGGAGCAACAGCTGAAACTCGTGCATAAGCAAATGAGAAGGTTGTTGGAGATGCTTTCACATGGAGCGACGGAGGTAGATTTCGTGGCGTTCTAACCTGTGATTTATTATGCTAGGCATCTTCGGCTCATCCGAAAAGTGCTGGAGCGGTGGAGATCGCATAGGTCATTCTCAATGGCTGAGGTTGTTCTGGCGAATGCGGTACTTATCAAGGAAGCTAATGTTATCAGGTGCAAATGTTCATTGATAAATTTTTCGAGCCGTGAGCTGATCAATTTTACAGCAAGGAACTTAGGAAAGACGTAATATACAACTTTACCATCGCGTCGGGGGGGACATTGGCGAAGACGACATCTGATTTGGAGGCTATCGCTGGGTTAGACCAGTTCGGCGACGTTGCGGATCATGTGCTTGCTTCTGCTACTCAGCCGTCGGTTGGGATCAAAGTCATAGATAAGCGGCACAATGCGTTATACGTCTGGTCACTGGATCGACTACAGCAACATATCCAGAGGATTCTCAATATTACCACGTTTATAGACCGCCCCGCCTATTCACAACATTTCTCCGCGGAAGAGCCGTTTTACGACGCACCGCCGCCCGAGTTCCCTTTTATCGGCAATGAGTTGGTTTCTCTTGCGCCTCTGTCTCGACGTTTATCGTCCACTTATACGGTCCCGATCTTCTGTCGGTATACTGCGGAGGGGATAGGTTTGTGTCGTGTGGATCTGAAGATCGTCAATGTAGTCATGCCCCCAAGTCGGTGTGCCAACGGGTCTGCTGCCTCGACCAGGCCATCTTCTCCGATCCCTGGCACGTTGCCCACAGGAAGCAAGATCTCTTTCTTTCTTACCGTCGACTCGGTCAAAGGGCTCTCGTCACACGGTTTCGCCGTGGCGCATATGCAGGTACGACTCTCGTCGTTCGTCGGCCCATCCCGACCTACGGAGGAGGTATATACCTCTTCTGCATTGGACATGGACAAATCGATATTATCTGAGCTGAGGGTTCGGAGAAGCTTTTCGCTTCATGTGACTTCGAAAACAGCGACGTACCTTCGCACGGGGTATGCACCAATAGAGTTCTTCGCGAAGATCAAACCTATGTATTTAGAAAGTATGGAGCGGTGGGACGAGATGCGCCAGCAGGGGGGCTCAATATCAAGTCGGAGTCGAACGTATGTGAACCTAGCTTGAGCGTTGCACCGTCTCCGATGCGACGCTCCGAAGCCGACTTTGTTGTGGAGCAGGTTCATGATGTCGTGGCATGGCTTCATGTCTGTGAAATTGCCTCCGACGGACAGTACGTCCCGGTCCCTGTGCTATCCCAGGGGTCCTTAGACCCGGGTTCGTTTACTCTACATCAACGGCTTCAGCGCCGCGTCGTGCTTCAACTTTCGTCGAATTCAGGGCGACAGCTTCCTTGGACTCAGGTTATCCGTGTGAAGATTGGCTGCATCCGGTTACTAAATCCCAAGGGAAGGGTCCACGACTCGACCTCCAATGAACTGGTGGATCTGACCTTGCTCAAGGATCAGACCGTCGAATTCCCCCCGGACGGGACGGCCGTTTGTCCGCGGTCGCGCTTTGGGATTCGAGCGTGCATGATTCTTTCCTCCTCAACAAAGTGACTGCGGCCAATCAGCAGATACTTCTGCATCTGCATTGGTATGTCACGGCAGATACTTGTGTCGACCCAATTCATTTCCAGATGGACATGGCTGTCACCACGGCGTCGCGGGATGCCCGCCCGCCTTCTAGATTAATGTCTATCTTTGGCTCATCGATTCTTGTCCAAGACTAGTACGGTTTTCAGCGTGCGGCTGACACCTCCTTTAACACGATCTCCCAAGGACTTGTGGCGATTAGACACGTCCGAAAAGTACGTGAGAGGCGAAGATGCCCTTGGCTCATTCAAACCGCGCGGCATATCTGTCGTGGAAGACTACGCTAGGTTAGTCTCCACCGAATAACGTGCGGTGGATGTGCAAGCCATCAAAGTCGTTCTTGCGGCCGTTCCACCCCCACCGCCGTCTGATTGGCTCGACTCTGATCAAATTTTGCGCAAATCTTTGGCCCTATGGCAGAAGAAATTTGGTCACCAGGGAAAAGTATGTGGACATTCACCCTCGCTTGACCACGCATAATTATGGAAACTTTCCACAGATTCTGCTAAGTCAGGAGCCTTCTGATACAGACCTCCCGGTAAAATCAAGGGTAAAGTTCATTGAACCAATGATTACGGATCCACTTAAGCTCGTCGCCCACGTGAAGCTCATGCCTCGCAGGTAAATTCTGTTTGTCCTTTTTCTATATCGACGATGGCTCATGTTTAATCAGCGACTCGCCGACAAGGAAGGGTTACTTGTTGATCCTCACCGACGCAGGAGAAAATATCTTGCAGAAGCGGTGGTTCGTCCTTCGCAGGTGGGAGAGTCCCGCTACTTCCAGAGAGTACAGCAGCTGATTAATTGTATTGCAGGCCTTACCTGCATGTCTATGCACGTTCCAACAAACTCGAAGAATTGAGTGTTATCAGTTTGAAGGGCGTTAAGATAGAACACAATCTGGAAATGGAAACACTCTTTGGCGTGCGTCGAGCCTTTTGACTGCTAATCGCTGGTCTCTGACAGTGGTCATCTTAGCAGCGCCGATTCACTTTTACCCTTTTCACCGCGTTGAACTCATATGCACTTGCTGCTCCAAATATCAAGGAGCTTCAACAATGGACATCCAAGTTAGATCCTACTCGTCTTTTGTCACAATAATAAAAACCACACCACTTTCATTCATTGCTTTCGTTCCTACTATCTCACTCTTTATATTGGTAGTGCGTACTTGCCGGATACTCACCATCGTTTGTTATACCTTGTTGCCCTCTTATATCCTCCCACATGTAATAGCATCCCTCTTCTAGCTAACATAACTTGGCCACGTGGATCAGAACCACTTAATATACTCTGAAACCACACTTCGACTTTTCATCCTAAAACAAGGGTACTTATCGTGCTCATTCTTCATTGACTTGCCACTTCAAACCCAACGTGTGTGCTACAAAACTCCACAGAGCGACAGCGTCTTGAATCCTGCAATGAGTCAGAAAACACCCATTTCAATACAATTCTGGTTATACTGCTTTGCTGTGCTCTTGCCACTTCCATGTCCCGCCTTACGATCAATACGGATAAGCAGAGGGGGTGTTTCCTAAGGCAACGTGCTGCAGAGTTGCTGCGTATTTAAAAAAATGCAGAGGTACCACGCGATCATCATCTTTGTCTGCCACTCAGCAATTGTCATGGTGAGTGAGAATAATGGATTGACTTACGGTCAGCTGTCATAAGCAACACGGGAGGCAGAGTTTGATTCTTTGGCACAGTGTGCACAGGAGAAATAGGGTAAATGAAGTCGAAATCATGAGGGTCCTGAGGATCTCCGTAATCCGAAGTAAACATTTTACCCGGTAAATAGCTGGATTAAAAGGGGCAGTAGTAACAAGCAGATAGAGACAAACCAATGGTAAATTGACCGAGCTGCCATATGCAGTTGTTTCGTGTGACTCATACTCGAGAAATGTAGAAGACTAACCTTGAGCATATCCAAGACACCGACTTTAGCGACCGCTGCCCCAAATGTTGCCTCTGGAGCACGGTGGACACATGCAGCCACAAGGAGACCTGTCAATGAGAAGTTATTGCTTGAAATATTAGGTAGAAAATATCACGTACCCCGTTTGAACCACCATTGATTGCAACCTTGCCTGGAGAAGCGTATTTGTTTGATACGAGGAATTGCCTGACAACCAAAATGTGGTCAAGGAAGATGCCAACCTATCTACAAGGTGTTACTTACGTCTCAGCGATCAAATGATCGAACACATTGAACTTGTTTGCGTCATATCAGCTGATATAAGAAATTATTGGTGAATGGCTTCACCTTCTCTTTAATGCCTGCAAGGTACCATTCCTCACCTATCGAGTCTCATTAAGAAGAAATGAAACTGATGCAACAGACCGACCAAACTCAGATCCACCCCTAGAATTCATGTCAGAAATAGATAGGATATATGTTTACCTTGACCGACCGAATGTTTGGTACACCGTAGATCATTCCATATGCTTGGATAGCAGTAAGAGTCGACGAACTAAACCACGGACCGAGAGCTATGGAAAACCCTCCATAACCTGGATGGAATGAGCAACTTAATAGATAAAAGGCTAGTACCGAGACACCTACCGTATTGCAATGCCGGTGCGGTTCCATCCAAAGGCGTGTTTTTGTGACGGACGATGAACATGGGAACTCGGGTTCCATCCTTGCTTGAATACCAGACCTGACGTGACCAGTGTGAGCACACGCAATGGGCCAGTGTTTATTCAAGTGCGGCACGTACCTGTTCAGCAAGGAAATCTTCTAGAATCAATCCTTTAACCTGTGTTGCTCTGTACAAGGTCCATTGCGTCTCCGAGGGGGCATTAAAATCGTACATCTGAATGTTACCCGGTGTGGTGAAGCCTGACAATGTGGCGAAAAACGACGAATGTTCACGCTTTATTCCCGGTACGCTGATCCTACCAACAAAGTCAGAGGCCAGACGCTGCATATGTGTCCCGGTAGAGGAATAGATATAAAGCTCGTCCT
>QLPI01026234.1:0-11125 GCA_003314275.1 Chroogomphus rutilus
ATAATTAGTGTTCAATGCTAATCTCTCTGGCTTTCTCTATTGGGTATTTGTCCTTAGACCTTACAAACCCTTCTGGTGCTTCAAAACCCTTCCTAATCTATCTATTTATTATTCCTAACATAACTTCTAGTCATCAGTAAAATGGCCTCACTCTTGTCAGTACTTATATGCCCATATAAGGACTACAAAACTACTACAATTTTTAAAATGTATATAAGTCTGATATATAGTCTGATAAGTGTATAGATAAGTTGAGTGTGATTTTAGATTACTGCATAGGCTATAAGACTGATTCACCTTATACAAGTGTCCAATGGTTGTAATAATGAAGTTAATCTGATCAGAAGCTGCCAGGAAGAAAATACAGTCAAATCTTGCATATAAGTAATTGGTCCCTAAACCTGGTACATATTCTTGTCAGTTATAAAGGTTGTAAAGTATAAAAGTGAGCTTGTCAGATATTTCAAGGACTATAAGTCTGACACATGCTTATAAGTACTGTATAGACATATCTACCAGATCTTCTATCAGGACAATTCCAGTCCACCCATCCATCTGTCACATCATTAAATCTGTCGGTCAGCAATATTCGGTCACAACTCACTCACCTGCTATAATCCATTGATTAACAGGGTATTAGGCAGTATTATGATCTATAACACCACTAACATTTTTAGGTGTGTCCTGATGGCCTCAGTCCAGTTGGCACCTGCCACTGCTCCAACAGCCTCACCAGGATTCTGTTCTGTCGCTGGAAGCTCTGCCAATAGCCCTAGTCAATGCAACTGCCTTTGTGCATGCTTGTATACTAGAAAGGCTGGCAAGTTTTTAGCTGGGACCTTTTGGTCAGTGGCACCACTTGGCAGGTTTGGCCAAGGTCTCTTCCATCTGTCCCCATCTGTCCGTATATTTGCATTATATGCTCTCACCAGTCCTTTTCCATTTTTCTCGGCTAGAAGCTGACACTTTTACTAGACAGTGGGACATCTACCTAAAAGGGGGGGTGGCGACTAGCTAGATACCCTTTGAACTACACAATCTCCCCTCCCAAAGACATCCCTTTCCTGAAACTTCCTCCCATATACCCCTCTCTACTTCCCATCCCAATTATAATTCCCTCTGTTCCCTCTATTCTGACCTTAATTCCTCTCCATCCTGACCCTACATCATCCTGACCTTACTTCCATCCCGAATTCCCCTCTCCTTCTACCTCCTGACACTCTATTCCTGACCTTACAACCACACCCATTTCTGACATCTTTCTGTCAAGTACACGTACCGAAGATCCGGTAACTCAGCGGTACTGACTAAGATACTCCGTTGGTAATCGTGTATAAGTCACTCGACAAGTTGTTCCCGGCTCGACACACATATTGGTCGCATTCCTCATCCCTATCCCATGCCTACTCCTCACCCCTCGGTCCACCTCACCTCGGGACTTCCTGCCCTTGTGTTATCCTCGGTTACAGCCCTTGTTTTATAGTTGGGCACTTCCTATTGTCCTATCCTCGGTCACATTCTTATTATCCCATCCTTTATTGTTCTATGCCCGTTTACATTCCTTCATTCTAATTTTACTCGTTGTGGACAATGACCGCATGCTCTGCATACCTTGTTGTCCCACATTCCTTATTCCACATGTCGCTTCTTAACCTATATAAGTAGGACATGCATGTACATATTTCCTCATTCTGGGTATCGACTAGGCTTAGGCCCTTCTACCTTCTTCTCCTCTGTTAAGTCCTCGACTCGGGCCGGCTTCATCAGCATCCTCCCGAGTATCTGTCTGTTGCAAATAGGTGGCACGCACGGCAAGTAGGGTGCAACGCATGAGTACGTTGAAGCCAACGCCACTGCTCTTGGCCTGCAGGACTTGGCCATAGTCCACCCGACCTTTCGACAACACCCTCAGCAGTACCGAAGTCCGTCAGTAACCAAAGCTTGACACTTTCCCAGCCCATCTACTACCCTCTCTTTCTCTCCATTTATCTCAACTGCATCTGCTGAGTTAGAATCTCAGCCCATTTCACTTGCTTTTTTTCTCTCTTATACCTTTTATTTTTCTTGCACTTTTCTCACTCAAAAAATAAAATAATAATAAAATCTATTGAGACTACTTCAAGGTCTCACTTTCCTGATCCACTCCCATCTCCTGATCCACATCTTTCTCCTTCCCCTTTCCTTCTCCCTTATCCACCTCTTCATTTCTATCATCCTTCAGCTCATCCTCTTCCCCTCCCAACTCTCCCATTCTTTTCAATTCTCCTGTACCCCCCAAACCTCCTAAAACCCCATCTGCCATCAGGAGCAGGATCCTTGTCATCCTGTCCTGACTCTTAAGGAGCGCCTCCAGCAGCTCCACTATCTTCCTCCTGACTGATGGCTCGGCCCATGACACTTCCACTACTGGAGTCCTCCCACTCAGCCTCATGGTGCAGGCCTGCCTAGGCCTCTTCCTCAGTGGCTCCTTCACCTCCTCCTCATCTTCCTCCTCATTTCTACTCTCCTCCTCACTCTCCACTCCTGTCTCCTCATCGTCATCTTGGATTACAGGGCAACTCTTTACCCTGGACACCTATGGTGTAGTTAGGCTGCACTTAACTTTCTACCAGTTGCACATCCAGCATGCAGCTCCCAGACCTGGCATCCTACATTCATCCTCATACTGTGCACAGTAATCGCAGGGCAGATGAATGGAGGGGGACCACCCTCAGGGCATTGCCTCCTTGTGCTATTTGAAAGAAAATCAATAAAGAGAAATAAAGATGAAAATAACACTCACCCAGGCCCCCCTCAGCGACTCATTCTTTTCCTTTCCTTTTGCCCCCAGCCCCTTGCTGGGCCCTGGGTCCATGCTCCTACCCCTCTTATGCATAGGAGCCTTTGAGACTTCTGAGAGCTCAGGAGCCCCTGCACCTTCTATGCCCTCATTTTCAGGCATTTGCTCCTGCTCTCCCACATCCTTAGAAGGCTCCTCCCTATCTGTCTCCATGGGGGGCTCAACCTCTGTCGTCTTAGCCATTTCAGCCCATTGCTTTTTGGCCTTTAGGGGGTCTTCCACCCACTGCTGTTCAGCCCCCTCAGCCGCCTTCTTTGCGGCCTCTTTGTCAGGCTTTGGGAATGCTGAGATGTCAGATGGGAACAGCCAAGTCCTACAGGCCAGGAGTAGTGGCTTTGGCTTCAATGTACTCGTGTGTTGCACCCTACTCTTCTGTGCATGCCACTGATTTGCAACAGACAGGGTACTCGGGAGGATGCCGATGATGCCGGCCCAAGTAGAGGACTTAACAAAGGAGGAGAAGGTAGAAGGGCCCAAGCCTAGTCGATATACAGAATGAGGAAATATGTACATGCATGCCCTACTTATATAGGTTTAAGGAGCGACATGTTGAATAAGGAATGTAAGACAACAAGGTATGCAGAGCATGTGGGTATTGTCCACAATGAGTAAAATTAGAATGAAGGAATGCAAACGGAAATAGAACAATAAAAGATAGAATAATAGAAATATGACCAAGGATAGGATAATAGGGAGTGCCCGACTATAAAACAATGGTTGCAACCGAAGATAAAACAAGGACAGGAAGTCCCAAGGTGAGGCGGATCAAGGAATGAGGAGTGGATGTGGCAGGATTAATGGATGGTGATTGAGGTAAGGTGAATGAGAGATGGGGGCAAGGGATGTAGATGGTGGATGTGCCGAGCTGAAACTGGCATACTAAGTAACTTGCATATGGCTTGGACACTTGGGCGTGGACGTAGTCTGATTTACTTGGTCAGCACTGCTAAATTACCGGATACTCAGTACATGCACTTGACACTCTTGTTCTTCTATTGCTTCCTTAGCAGCCACCTGTGCCGCTGCCTTATCGGCCTGTCTTTGCACCTCGGCTGCCTTCTCTATGGCTGCCTTTTCTTCCACTGCCTGCTTTGTAGCAGCCTCCTCATCCTCTACCCTTTTCACCTCCACTGCTTTTGCTGCAGCCTCCTCCTCTTTCTTCTTTGCCTTAACCTTGGACACCTCCTCGGCAATTTGGGCAGCCTCTTCCTCCTGCTTCTGCTGCCTCTCCAACCTTCTGGCCGCTATCTTGGCCTTCTGCGTGTTGTCCTCATCTGTCTCATAACCCATTTTGCTGTTGATGTTAATGGGTTGCATGGTTTGATGGTAGCAATGGTCGTATTCTGGGCACTAGATCCCAAACCTTTGCATGACATCATGTTTAGGCATCCTGAACCTTATTTTCAATCTCTGCCTTCTGGCTTCATAGGTTCAGCTGCTAAGGGGGGGATACTGTTAAGTGTACGTACCGAGTATCCAGTAACTTAGCAGTGCCAACCAGATGATCAGTCTAATTCCACACATAAGTGACCAATCCACACATATGTCACTTGGTACATTGGTCTCAGCTCAGCACATTCATCATCTACATTCTCCATTCCTATCCCTCATCCACTCTTCTCACCTCATTATCCATTAATCCCCACTCTGTCTATTCCTTATTTCCTGCCCCGTTCTATATCAGGATATTTTTCCATTGTTTTATCTTTGGCCATGACCCTATTGTTTTATATTTGGTCATTTTCTACTATTCTATTCTTGACCACATTTCTATTATCTTATCTCCATTGTTCTATTCTTGTCCACATTCCTTATTCCATTTCTAATCATTGTGAACAATACCTCCACATGCTCTGCTGTTAAAATCCGCATGTCAGGCACTTAGCTAGATACTTCCAGAAGGGTTTCCGGAGGCTTCCAAATGGTTTCTGAGAGGGGGTTCATGTTAGGATGACATTGCTGAGTTCCCTGTTCCTTATTAGGCAATTCAGCCATATGATCACCCTCGCATTTTCAATCTATCCTATATTCCATCATGGCATCACATGCTACACTCTTTTATATCTGTTACACCACATGCTCATATTTCCAACGCCACATGATTGTATTACTATTTATAGTATACATTCATTCACCTTGCTTTTATGTTCCCACTTATATTCTTGCTTCACTTTCCATTTATAGTATAATCTGTTTACTTTGCTTTTCATTTTAATCCTTGCATTTCTCATCTATCCATTTCCGTTTGACATGGACTCTTCATAGATAAAGAAATCAGTATAAAACCTGTATGTTTGTTAGTCTGTTCTTCAGTCAGAATATCGACTAAGATTCCCCCATTCACTTCCGTCTTGCTCTACTTCATTTCTACCTATATGCCCAATATCGTCATTACGATCTACCTCGGCATTACGAGATTAGGGATCTTGAGGTCTGGATGGCACAACACATAAGTTGAAGCCAAGCCCTACTCCGAACCTCGCTATTGTTTCAACATTAGGAGATATTACAACTACATCCCCTTTCAGTTCTTGACAGTTCAGTATTCTGGAGATGGAGGGACTAGAGGTCGCAGTTCACAGACAGAAGCAGAAAAGGCAGAAAGACGGAAGTGCCAGGGGCTTAGGACTGTTCGTGGTATTAGGTCGTATAATTAGTTGTTCGAGTTGTTTAAGGTCACAGGGAATTGGCTTCAACTTATGTGTTGCGCCCTCCTCAATCATCTGTCCCTAATTTTGGAAAGTCGGAAAGTTTACCAGAACTAAATTGGAAACTACGATGCAGAATTAAGCCCCCATTCTGATTCCGATTGTGAACCCATGACCTTTAGTCCCTCCACCTCCAGAGTATGAACCCCCCTTTGGAAATCATTCAGAACCTCTGGAAACCCTTCCAGAAGCCTCTAGCTAAGCACCAACATGCAGATTTAACAATGGCCCATAACATCTGCATACCTTATTGTTCTCCATTCCTTATGCCACCCTGTTCCACATCTCGCTTCTTAAACTATATAAGTAGCACATCTATAGTATAAAGTTCAATTGTGGTACTTGTGGGCATTTTTAGATAAGCTAATTGGTCAGCATTTATATAAGCCATTCCCATGCTGCAAATTTCAAAATTTAGAACTGCCTGGTCATGTGACTGGTTCAAACAGCTGCATCTCTCTCATGTCTCTCTTCTTCCCCCCACCACCCACCCCACCCAGTGCACACCTGCGCATTGCACTTCCTAACATTTCCATGTGTGGGGCTGTTGGAATGTGCAGTGCCCTGGTGTCATGTCAAGGAAAGACTTCGGCATGTACTAGGTGCACCCCATGTTTGTTTTGTGCACCCACCACACGCCCAAATCTTTCCTCCACCACGCACAATGTAGTCCACACCTGTGCACCCCACCTCCCGACACCCCCACGTGTGGGGCTGTCTAGATGTGAGGTGCACTGGTGTTGCCATGTCATCTATCGTGTCCAGATGATCCTTTTTTTCTCAACACACATGCTCCCTATACTATACTACATAGACCCCGGTCACGTGCATTCTCAGTTAGTTTTGGTGGGCTGCAGAGACTTGCCTGAGAACACCCTGGGACAGTAGGGAGCTTGGGCTGTGTGCCAGTATCGGTGCACAATTGAAATATTAATTTGATAATTTGTAATAGAACCCTCCCTTCACAGGCCAACAATCCATTTCCTACACTACGGTACATAGACCCTGGTTGCACACATTGTCTGCTGAGGTCTTTCCTCACCACAAGCGATGCAGCGATACCAGCACATGCACATCCTGCCTCTCACCATTGCCATGCTCCCGACCACACTCATCACACAGTGCACACCCACATACCGCACCTCCTGACACTCCCACATGTGAGGCTATCAGGACATGTAGTATGCTAGCACCCGACACGATGCGGCAATACCTGAGCACCCCACCTCCTGATACTCCCCATGCATTGTGGAGGAAACATTTTAGCATGTTCTGGGTGCATAACACTTGCATACCCCACCTCCTGACATCCCCATGTAGGGCTGTCAGGACGTGTGGTGCACTGGTGTTGCCGTGTCATGCTTGATGGAAGAAACACTTCTGCTAGGGCCTAACAAATGCCACACTTGCCAACTGCCATCTCAGCAAGAGGTAGTATGGCACAAACAGCCCCATGTTATGAGTGAATGGATGCACTTCCTTCACCATCCAACCACACACTGGCCTTGCCTTGCATGTCACGACATGAGACAGTGGTATTTGCAGGAAGCACGGTCATAGCCAGAGCCTGTACGATGGGACCATGTCATTTGTGGGAGGCACACAACCACCCTTGCCTTGCACCCTCCCTTTCACATGTACCGCCCTCCCACCTCTCCCACAAGTTCTCACTGTCATGTGCAGGAGGGAGGGATGGTGGTATTTGCGAGAGGCATGGTGGCGGTCCTGCACGCAATGGTGTGTTTTCAATCGTTGGGCTGTGATCGTGGACTCAGAACATCAGTGCATTTTTTTTTTGGGATTCCTTATTGTTCTGTTTGCCACCAACCTCGCTTACAGCATCATTGTGGTAGGATAAGGATGCATCACGACAATATATGCCGGATGTCACTATGTGAATGCGATGACATATACCCTCCATGTAGAACACTGCAGACATGATGACATATACCCTCTACTACATGTCATGAGTGCAACGACGTGTGCCACATGTTACTACGCAAAGGTGCTAACATGTACCTTCACCTACATATTGCAACAACAATGGTGCAATCCCACCATGCAGAACACTGCAAACATGATGCCATATACCCTCCACTACACATTGCATTGCGAGTGCGATGACATGTACCGATAGGAAGATGATGCATAGTGTACGATCCATGTAGGATTTTCTGTTATTCAACTTTCAATGTTTCTAAGTTGTTGCAATCCCAAGAGTTGTCTGTATTGGTAAGGTGAGTAAAAATGATTCTGCCACCAAAAAAACCACACCTTCTCTCCCTCCACAGGCCACAGGGCTGCCGTCCTTGCAAAGGTGGCCTGCCAGGCCACCATTCTTGCAAAGGCTGCCGGGAGGCAAACCAGCCTGATGGCTTTTTTTTCAAATTGTAAAGCCAATAGCCTTTTATAGTTACTAATTATATATTGTTTGAGTATGTAAATTAACTAGCTGTGCTCTGCCTGAAGGGCAGAAGGTGGCCACCAGGGCAAGGCCATCGCCAGGGGGTCTTGCTGTGCCTTCCGCCCAAAGGATAGAGCGCAGCTATTCTATTTACAAAATAGGAGATATTGCTTATCTCAGTGGATTTAGTAAGTTCACTGAAGTCTTACTTGGCATTGTAACTCTAATTATATAGTACTCAATGATCACATGCATTCTAGGCTTACTAATGCTTTCACTTCTACACCAACTGTTAAATCCACGTGTCGGCGCTTAGCTGGAGACTTCCGAAAGGGTTTCGGGAGGTTCCGAAAGGTTTCCGAAGGGAGAGGTCGTATTCCGAAGGGGGGGGTGAGGACCGGGATCGGATTGGAATCGGAGTGGTCGGAAGTCGGGAATGCCGGGGGTCTTGGGACTGTTCGCGGTATAGGGTGGTACGAGTGGTTCGAGGTCGTAGGGACTTGGCTTCAACTTATGTGTTGTGCCCTCCTCGATCGTCTGTCCCTAATTTCGGAGAGTTGGAAAGTTTACCAGAAACTAATCAGAAACTATGACGCAAATTAAGTCGATATTTGTACTGGCGAATAGTCCAGTCGACTGGAAGACTATATACATGCGACTATCCTTGTACTATCTTTGCCGGTCATAAAACAAGGAGAAGGAGAGTACAAGGGGTCAATATAAAGGAGAAAACAAGGGAGTGAGGTACGCGATGGTCCCGCGCGTCGGTTATCAAGTAGTGGAACCTTGACTTCGGAGTCTTCGGAGGTTCGGAATCACGGGACCTCGGAAAGTATGTCGGACATCCGGAAATTGGTTATTCAGGCTTTGGGCGATCGGAAAGGGTTCTGGAAACGGTGCGGGTGGTTGTGGTGCTTAATGTGGGTTTGTTTGGCGGCATGGGCTATAACAGTATCCCTCCACTAGGACCGAGCCCTCGAGGTCCTAAGCTTTAATTGGGGCGGTAATTAAGGCGGACATTACTGCGGGGGTTTTCTGACGGTCTCCCAGGATTTTTGATCGATAAGCACTGGTGGTTCATCTGCCTATAAAAAGGGGTGTTCACAGAACTAGGGGAGGCCTATCCTCGATGGAGAACATGGATCCGCAATCTTTGGAAAACCTCGGGGATCCCCTCCATATTCTTCTCTATGGTTCGGAGACAAGTGGGGAGTGCTTTCTACACACCCTTGACAGGGAGTTGACCCTTCTCCATGCCCGTACCATTAGGGTCCGTGATATTTACGGTGAGTGGTGTTTGTCGGAATTTTTCTTTTCCTGATTCCGTAGCAAGCCGTTATAAAAGGTTAACACCGTCCGGGGCTGTTCCTTGTTGGGATTTGGAGCTGGGCGAAACCTCTGGCGAGTCGGGGGCGGAAACGAGTGGTCCGGAGGTACTTGGACGTATTGCCATGTATCTATTCCGTTTAGACAAGTACCGGGAGGACCTGCGCCAACTCTTGGACTATTACGAGCGCTATCATCGTCGTATGTCTAACTTGACAGCCGCCGGGCCTGGTATAGAGGAGAAGAGGTTGTGGGGGAGCCTCACCAACGCGTTAATGTCCTTCCTGCAGGTGGATCATGGGCTTGATTCCTCTTTTCTGGAGGACGTGGATCGGTTGCTTATCCGTTTAGGTCGCGGGTCGGGTGGTTCCGATGGGCATTCGGGTTCAGCGCAGGTCGTGGAAGGTTCGGGTGATTCAAACGAATGTTGATTAGTTGTTTGTACGATTAGTGTCATGAAATTTTACGGTGTCTTCTGGCGACGTAAGGATCCTTGAATAATTGTCGCTTTTCCCGGATGTTTTCCTTTTTCTTTTTCTTCTTCTCTTCTTCTTTTTATTATTTTTTTTTTGAGTGGGTGTCCTATGGTCGCCTGACTTCCATGGCTGGGGTCGTAGTGGTCGTGGGGTCGTGGGGATCGTATCGTTCATTCTTTCAGATTGTCACCTGGACGGAGGTAGTGTCGTTGGGATTTGGGGAATGTCCTGCAAGGCTTGAGTCCCGGTTGAAATTGTTGATTAGTTTTAGCTCGTATTAATACTCTAACAAGAAAGGGTCTAGTTCTAGAGGATCTACATGGTACCGTCAGTTTAAGGGGCAGTACGGAATTCTGCGAGGATCAGGGTTCTTCCTGAGCGGAGTTTTTGGAGGGTCGTATTGAGCACTGAGTGAAGACTGTTGGCTCCATATTGCCAAGAATCAGTTCGGACGTAGGCTAAACAAGGTAGTACTCGATACCCTATCGATCGTTGGATCGCGGTGGGTGAGTGTGTGGTGTCTGGAAACTAGAATCTGACGGGTTTTCAGAGGTCAGGGTCAAAACTTATCGATGGGTGTTCGGGGGGTCGGATTTTTTTTTTTGCCAGGGGGGTCGAAATCTTTCGACGATTGGTCACGGGGGGTCATATTCCTGAAGGTTGGATGCGTTGTTTTGTTTTACGTCCGTGGGCACAGTTGATGTTCAACGCGAACCACTGGTGCCGGAGTCGGGGGCCTAACCTCTTATTCCTCGGTTTCCGAAGCGTCCGACGTCTCAGACTCTTCTTCAACCTCTTCCGTCACGGAGGCTGCGCGTCCTTTGGTGACCGTGGTGGTGGATCTTGGGCATTCCCTGGCTGGGTGGCCCGATCTACCGCAGAAGAGGCAGAGGTTTTGTTCGAAGCGGCATTGCCGTTCTTGTGGCGTAAGTTTTCCGTCTTTCCCTAATCTGGACGAAAGATCCGTGGTAGTCCTGCTGCCACTGGATGGGGTCGCGGGTTGGCCTACATTGGCCGTCTTATTGCCCATGTTAGGGGCCAAATGCGTGGTCACGGGGGTCCTCCCTTTGTCGTAGGGGTGGTCAAAGTTCCGGGTGGAGGGGGGCTCTCTGGCAATTTCCGATCGTCGCTCCCAGTAGCGGGCATCGATGGATTGGGACAGGAGACGAAGTTGGAGCAGGGAATGGGGCTTTCCTACTCTAGAGATCTCGTCCTTGATTCTGCCAGGAAGCCCGTTGTAGAACTGGCGATGAAGTGCGGCGTTGCCCCAGTGGACGCGGGTGGCTAGTCGATTGAATTCAACTACATATTTCGTGATGCTCTGATTATCGCGCATGCGGAGGGTCTCGAGGTCCGCTTCGGCCTCTCCTTC
>QLPI01026259.1:0-10791 GCA_003314275.1 Chroogomphus rutilus
GAGCGGAGTTGGGCTGAGTGGGCTGGATTGAATAGTCGGCTTGCCGGCGTACGGTTCCTGACATAAAGATTCTACTGACATTATTTTTCAACAGGATAATGACCCCAAGCACACATGCAAGAAGGCCACTGAGTGGTTTTCTGACCATGGCTATGAGGTCATGAAGTGGCCAGCTCAGTACCCTAACCTAAACCCCATTGAACACCTCTGGACTATTGTCAAAAAGTGCCTTTCTGACTATGAACACCCCCCTAGTGGAGTGCATGAGCTATAGGAGAGGATTGGAGTGGAATGAGAGAAGATAGAGCCAGAGGTGTGTCAGAAGTTGATTGAGAGCATGCCTAGAAGGGTGCAGGCAGTGATGAGAGCAAATGGGGGCTTTACCAATTACTGATATATACCATTTCTTGTTTAAAAAATGTGAGGGACAAAACCGTTCAAATGCTTCATTTTTTTAAATAATTAATATCTCAACGAATATTGAGAGTTACATAATCATCTTGATTGTGACCACAAGTTCAGAAGCAGGGCTATCTCCACTAATTACGTCATATTTTTTGATTATGTAATACTCCCGTTATTTACAGTACAACACAAATGTTCAAAACACTTGAATGGTTTTGTCCCTTACTGTATCAATCACGAGATCCACAACTATATTCACAAACTTGTCATCATTTCCTTCACCTGACCATACATCATGAGACAATGCCTTTATGGACACATGTCGAGACACCCAAGAACCGAGTCAAACCCTCATTGATATTCCTAAACTGAAACTGTCAGGGGACGACCCTCTCCAAGTCCAGACCCAGGTCCAAAATCCTATTTCAAACTCCGATCCAACTCCGAGGCTAGAAAGACCAAGAGTCAAAGCCTGACCCAGGTCTGAAGTCCTATCTCAGACTCTGCCTCAAACCCTGAGGTCAAGAGACCAGAATTGAGGGATCACCGAGCAGGAACTCAGAAGGGACTTAGCACAGGAACTAGAACCTGGAATAAGTGCCCGAGCCTCGGACTTAGTACCAGGAGGTTGGCTCTACAAACTCTGATGTATTGATTTGTAAGCTAGTGCACAGACCACTCACATAAAAGGGTATAAGAAGGGTTCACCAGCAGTGGGATCCTTAGACTTTCCTCTTTGGATTCCCCCTGCTTAGGTAAGAGCCCCACATGTATTTAGGTAGTAATTATAATTAAGCTTTGGATTCCCCCTGCTTAGCTCCCCTGTGAGATACCTCCAGTGGATGCTGAAGGGTTGCCCTTACAGAAACACTGTTATGATATGAAAAGATGACATAGTTGTAATAAATGTAATATCTCCCAAGGTCGAAGCAATGGCAAGGTTCGGAATAGGACAAGGCTTCAACTTTAATGTTGCACCTACCAGATCGCACTGGACCCTAATTTTGTAAAGAGCGAGGACAGAAATTAAGTTTAAGATGAACGGACAGAAGCTTAGTCGAAATCTTAGTTGATTATCTGACTGAGGACTGAACTACTGAATGTACAAGATCTTTACTCTCGAATCTACCAGGAGTCGACTAGATTCCTATAATAGATAAGAAAGTCTGAGGATTGTGAAAAGCAAGAACAGAATACTATGTCCCAATCTTGATCTCCTCCATGACATTGAGGAGTGATGTGTCACTGTCAAGTACACATACCAAGATCCCGGTAATTCGGCAGTGCCGACCGAGCAGTCATCCTATGTCTACGTACAAGTGTCCACGCCACATGCAAGTCACTTGGTATGCCGGTCTTGGCTCAGCACATCCACCACCCACATTCCTTGCCCTTATCCCCCATCTACTCTATGCTATTCACCATCTATTAATCCCACCATGCCTACTCCTCACTCCTCGATCCGCCTCCCCTCGGGACTTCCTGTCCTTGTTTTATCCTCAGCCACAACCATTGTTTTATAGTCGGGCACTCCCTATTGTCCTATCCTTGGCCACATGTCCTATTATTCTATCTTTAATTGTTCTACCCCTGTTTGCATTCTTTCATTCTAATTTTACTTGTTTTAGACAAATGCTCCCACATGCTCTGCATACCTTATTGTTCCACATTTCTTATTCCACATGTCGCTTCTTAAACCTATATAAGTAGGGCATGCATGTACATACTTCCTCATTCTGGGTATCGACTAGGCTTAGGCCCTTCTACCTTCTCCTCCTCCGTTAAGTCCTCTACTTGGGCCGGCATCATCGGCATCCTCCCAAGTATCCCATCTGTTGCAAATCAGTGGCATGCACGGAGGGTAGGGTGCAATGCACGAGTACGTTGAAGCCAAAGCCACTACTTCCAGCCTGCAGGACTTGGCTGTTCCCTGTCTGACCTCTCGGCAATACTGAAGCTTGACAGTCACCCCAATTCCCAATAGAGTTACCCTATAAGGAACGTAGTAGCAGATCGGATATCAGAGATAGAATGGAATTGCAAATAAGGAAAGTGGAGCGGAACGAAATGAAAAAGTATTAAATATAAATGAAGTGAAAATATATTTGCGAGCATATGGGGAATGGGAATGACCTAAATGAGTGGAGTGTATTGACAGGTAGGGAAATGCACAGGTTAGGCCAACTCACACGGGTCACTGGGTCGGGTGTCCTTGGGTGTGGGTGCAGGTCAAGCCGCAAGCACCCGTGACCCGGGCCTAACCCAGGGCATCAACTCCGACACAAACATGACTTACGCATACGTGTATGTGCCGACATGAATGCGACTTACACGTACGTGCATGCACCGACATGAACATGACTTATGCATATGCGCATGCGCCGACACGAATGTGACTTACATATATACGCATGCACCGACACAAATGCAACGCCCCAAATGCAACGAACACACCGTATGCACACATGACACCACAAACACGACGCACACAACATACATGCACATGCTGCCATGTACGCGACGTATGCACATGCACCGCAACAAATGTGACATATGCAACACCTGTATGTGCATGCGCCGTCATGAATGTGATGTATGTGACATATGTGCACGCACCGTGATAAATACAATGTACGCAACACCCATACAGGCATGCACCGCCACATATACGATGTATGCGCACATCCCACGATAAATGCAACATACACAATGCCCATATGTGCACGTGCTGCCACATACACGATGTACGCGACATATGCACACGTGCCATGATGAACGCAACGTATGCAATGCCCATACATACACATGCTGCCACATACATGATGTACACGACGTATTGCGTGTGGGTGCAGCGTGTACCCAAGACCCATCGACCCATGGGAAAAAACCCATGGGTTGACGGGTTCGGGTTTCCCTTGGGTTGGTGTTTTGGAACCTGGACAAGACCTTGGTGTTAAAGATATAACACTTCAGTCAAACACTGTGTGAAGTGAAGTGAGATGAAGAAGAGTTTCAAACCCTGCTGCAGCACAACTCCAGAAATAATTTAATATTTGTACCTTGGTCACAAACTGTCAGGGGACGACCCACTCTGAACCACAATCCAGGTCTGAAGTCCTATTTTGAACTCCGACCAACTCTGAGGATAAGACACCTAAGTCCGAAGGACTACCAAGTAGGAGACAGGAATAATCCTAAGAACAACGGTGGACAGAACTCGGAGTAAACACCCAAGCTTTGGACTTAGTACCAGGAAGCTGGCTCTACAAACTCCGATGTATTGATTTGTAAGCTAGTGCACAGACCACTTACATAAAAGTGTAAAAGGAGTTCACCAGCAGCGGGATCCTTAGACTTTCCTCTTTGGATCCCCCCTTCTTAGGTGAGAACCCCACATGTATTTAAGTAGCAGTAATTGAAACTTTGGATCCCCCCTGCTTAGCCTCTCTGTGAGATACCTCCAGCAGACGCTGAAGGGTTGCCCTTACACAAACTGTGTGATAACTCTAGCAAGATAATACGACGAGAAAGTGATATGTTTTTTAGCAGCAATGAATGAGACTATCAAAGTCTGTAGGTTCAGGACACTTAGGGGTCCAGAGATATTCCAATGAAAGGGAATGCACTTAGAGGAAAGAGGAAGTAAGTGGACTGAACGGATTACCCAGTCAATGCACTCTAAAATGAGGGTGAGGCCGAGACAGAAATTATAGTGAAGTAATCTCAAGAGACAAAAGAGTCTTTAATCAGAAACTGATTAGAAACCCTCAGAGGTAGAGATGCAATTGAACTGGACAATCAACAGAACAATCTCACTCTTTAGAACTGTAGAATCAGTTTTACTAAGCAGGACAATCAACTACTTATGCTGAATCTAATACTAATACCAGAAAATCAACAGTATTACTATTATGTAAACCTAGGAGCTGGACTATCAACAGCTGACTAAGAGTACTGAGTCACAATGTCACACTGGCAAGTGTAAGGAGATAAGATAAATTGATTGCTTCAAAAGGGGGCAAGAAGGCCTCCTTTTATATTAATTTACAGGCTGATTAGTAAGCTAACTATCTCCTGACTAATCTATCTAAATAAGGAAAGCCTTCCAGAACCTGGTGGCACTTTACAGAAAGTGATGGAAGGTGCTGGAAGCTTGTAGAAGTTCCTGAATCTATTTCTAACTATTTCCCTTATTTAGCAATAAAAAGGGCAATTTAGACCGGATTTAGGTATGTAATTAAGGGAAGAGACTATGCAGGGACAATATAGTGTCTCACTATAATATTTGTATAAGACAGGGGTGTCTCAGGCTAATATTTAGTGTGTTTCTACGGAGAATCCGGTAACTTGGCTCTGGGCTTGAATCCTGCTGTAGTCCGATTAACTGGCCAGCGGAGTTTGAAAATGGGGCCAAACCTTCGGAGGTGAACAAAGTAAATAGTATTAAATGTAATGGGAGTATTGGGGAGCTTTGTGAAGCACCAGGAAGGTTAAGAAAATACTATTAGGAATATTTGAACACAAGAGACAAATTGAATTAGTGTTCCAAAGCTAATTAATTACAATACTAATGGTACAAGAAGGAGTCAGTCATGTTTTTGTACTTTAGTATTTTAATGCTTTTTTAGTGGTTTTTTCTGCAGTATATAGGGTATAAGAGATCTCCAACAGTTGGGTGTGGGTCACCCACATTTGACCCATGGGTGACCTGTGCCATTCCCTATTGACAGGTGATGTGATGCTAAGATGGATACATGAGGTGCAATAGAATTCGAGGGCTGAGGATCATATGGATAAATAGGAGAGTGAGTGTGAAGTTAGGCTGAATGGGCTGAATTGAATAGTCGGGCATGCCGGCGTACGGTTCCTAATAAACACCTACACATGCAATTGTAAACATACTTCTTTCTTCCTATTTCTTCTTCTTACAATACAAAGCCCCATCCCATGACCACTATTACTCTAAGACATTGCATCACATATAGGTCATACCCTCATGGACAAGATTCACATGTCAATAAATATTCTTTCACATGTTTCTGCAACTATTGTATATAAAAGACAAATAGTACAATGAATACAATAACCAATTCATTCATAAGTGTCATTTAACAATCCTAACTGCAAGTCAAGTAAAACTTCTATTGTCTGATTTCCTTGCAATTATTATTGCAGTGGTCTTATTTCTTACTTGACTCTTAGTCTTAACACATCTACTTCTTATTTCTCAGCCCGTTTCACCTCAGGACATTTCTTCATTGTTTTATCCTCAGCCACAACCCTATTGTTTTATATTCGGTCATTTTCTATTATCTTATTCTTGGCCACATTTCTATTATCTTATCTTCATTGTTCTATTCTCATTTACATTCCTTTATTCTATTCTTGATCATTGTGGACAATACCTCCACATGCTCTCCATACCTTATTGTTCTCCATTCCTTATGCCACCCTTATTCCACCTCTCGCTTCTTAACCTATATAAGTAGCACAATGTATGTAGATAGTTCTTCACTCTAAATGTCAACTAGGTTTACACCTTCTTGTCTTCCCTCCTCCTGTCTGAAGTCCTTTGCTCAGGCTGACACTCTCAGCACTCTCCTGGGTATCCCTTCTGTTCCAAATTAGTGGGACACATGGAAAGTAGGAAACAATACACAAGTACATTGAAGCCACACCACTTCAATCGGCTTGCAGGACTTGGCCAATTCCCCCCAACATCGTGAAGTTGGCATTATTACAATAGTGCTCAGCCCATGCAATGTCATCATTCCCAGTGCCTGACACACACCCACAATGAAAGCAAACACTATCTTGGCCTCTTGGTTTCTCCAGTCAATATCTTTCCCTTTTGATCTCCCTGCTTCTGCTACTTTCTAGCAAATGACATAGCATTGCTGCCATCCTTGCCAATACCATTGATTCCATTGGATAAGTGGTTTATTATTGCCATGTGTGCTTCATGTTCTTCAACTGCAGCAATGATTTCATCCAGCATTAGTTCTTCCTTGCATATAATGAGGGCAGAGTGGATGGGAGAGAATGAGTTATGAAGATGGAGAAGGGTCATGTCAGAGATTTCAGTGTCATCAAGCAGGTGTTTAATAACAGCAAGTTGACAAAAAATCATTTGAAATGTAGTTATAAATTCAGTGACAGGCTTGGATGGATCATGTGTCATATTGTAGAAACCACTGCAGAGGTTGAGATGGTTTGATGTGACATTCTTTTCAAATTCTGCCTTCAACAGAGGCCAGGCTTCTGAACCAAATGAGGCCTGTGCAATAACATACCAGTATTGACAAGGAGGTGGATCATAGCATAAGTGCACTTGTCTCACTTCTGCCATAATAGTAGTTGGATGGGATCATGTCAAGCTTCGGGAATGCCGAGATGTCAGATGGGAACAGCCAAGTCCTGCAGGCCGGAAGTAGTGGCTTTGGCTTCAACATACTCGTGCGTTGCACCCTACTCTCCATGTGTGCCACTGATTTGCAACAGATGGGCGGGAGGATGCCGATGATGCCGGCCCAAGTAGAGGACTTAACAGAGGAGGAGAAGGTAGAAGGGCCTAAGCCTAGTCGATACCCAGAATGAGGAAATATGTACATGCATGCCCTACTTATATAGGTTTAAGAAGGCAACATGTGGAATAAGGAATGGACAATAAGGTATGCAGAGCATGTGGGTATTGTCCACAACGAGTAAAATTAGAATGAAGGAATGTAAACAGGGATAGAACAATAAAAGATAGAATAATAGGAATCCAGCCAGGGATAGGACAATAGGGAGGTGCCCGACTATAAAACAATGGTTGCGACCAAGGATAAAACAAGGACAGGAAGTCCCAAGGTGAGGCAGATCGAGGAATGAGGAGTGGACAGGGTAGCATTAATGGTTGGTGATTGAGGTAAGGTGAATGAGAGATGGGGGCAAGGAATGTGGATGGTGGATGTGCTGAGCTGAAACCAGCATACCAAGTAACTTGCATGTGGCTTGGACACTTGGGTGTGGACATAGTCCGATTTACTTGGTCGGCACTGCCGAATTACCGGACACTCGGTACATGTACTTGACAGATCAGAGGGTAAAATGACACTGCCATCAACCATGCCAAACAGGTCCTTGGATTCAAGAATCACCTCTGCATCCTTTTGCCATGTTGACCAATTGGTGGTGAATGTGTGAGTTTAGCAATGCCTGATACAAGGTTGTGGATTGAACTTATGATTTTTTGTAAAGTTGGGAGATTTGGGTGGCACAGATAAACACAGATTGACACAAATAGACACAGATGACACAGATAAACACAGGTCCAGGTGAGCATGGGGCCCATAACCTGTTGAGATTTGACACGAAGATGAGGGTGGAAGGAAAGACCGACAACTTCTTTTCTTGTAGACTCTCTAGTTAATATACAAACTCCTTTTGTTCTCCAAATCTGTCCAGATCAAAACCAAGGCTGAAGGGAAAAAATCGGGAATTTGTGTCCGGACGGACGTGTTTCATAGATACATTGAAATACACGAGCCTGATTGAGCTGGCATTCGAGGGACAAACCGTGTTAATATCATGACCGCATGTTGCCCGTGCCAAATTAGGATAAAGCGCTTACCCACTCATATTATTACTAGTATTACTAGTATTATTGACAGTGCTCCGCCATGCACTGATATTTTACAGATCAACACATATCTATACTTATACCTATATTAGAATGCACTAAACTTTTTTGTACCCTTGAAAATCAGTCTACATAGGTACAATTTACCGGAACATTTACCGGAACATATCAATGCATACGTCAGCGGAGTTAGATAAAAATTCGGAAGTACCTCCTTTGGAGACGGCCGGAGGAAAAAAAAAGTAGTACCTATCTCAAGTTGCTCTTCCCCACTGCCCACTATGCTCTCCAGATTCGCTTGCAAGGCATTACTCAAGCCTCGCAATTCACGTTTAGCTTCCAATTTGGTATGCAAACGCATACACCTCCCATCGCATCGATTGACAGTTTGTAGACTCTAAAGGAAACGTTAGAAGAGATCATCCCAGTAAAGCGAACACAGTTACAGAGAATAGTGAGTTTCACCAAAGACATAATCAGCACTCTCTGATATTTTCATAACTTTTATAGAAAACAGATCACTCTCAGGCGCATGTGGGAGACATCAAGGTACTTCAATATTTGGGTTGTATCCACTTCTGACAGACTGAACACTCGGTAAACTCTTTTAGGTGGAGAATATCATCGGTGGTATGCGCGGTTTGAAGGCCATGCTCTGGGAAGCGTCTGTTCTCGACCCCAACGAGGTTTGTTATGCGCCCATAATGGCCTCGAACACTTTAAAGTTGGATATAGGGAATCAGATTCCATGGTCTCTCAATTTCAGATTGCAAGAAACAATTGCCTCCTGCGAAGGATGGGAAGGAGATAATCTTAGAGTCCATGTTATGGTTGCTACTCACCGGAAAAGTACCTACTGTGCAGCAAACAAGGGACCTTTCCCGTCAACTGGCGGAAAGAAGTGAACTGCCTCAGTATGCAGAGAAAATCATGGACTCGTGCGTTCAATTCGACAATTCAATCACCCTCATTTTTATTTACTGCCTGGTACAGATTGCCGAAATCTCTTCACCCAATGACCCAATTGGCTATTGGTGTCTCTGCGCTCAATCATGACAGCAAATTTGTTGCGGCGTACGACCAAGGAATTCCTAAAAGCGAATATTGGACCCATGCGCTCGAGGATTCTTTGGACCTCATCGCCAAGCTTCCTGTTCTGGCGGCCAGAATCTATAACAATATATATCGGGATGGTGCAGCTCTCCCAACTATCAATAAGGAAGTGGACGTTGTTGGTGGGCATTATATTATTTCGTTTTCTTGATAAGAATGGTCATTTCTGTGTAACAGGGAACTATGTGAACATGCTCGGCTATGGTGATAACCACAGTCTGACAGAATATATGAGGCTTTATGTCGCTCTCCATGGTGACCACGAGGGTGGAAATGTCTCGGCACACACTGCACATCTTGTGGGCTCGGCACTCAGCGACCCCTACTTAAGCTACTCGGCAGCGTTGCAGGGTCTCGCTGGTCCTTTACACGGGTAGGGATCAAGCCTGTTCATACAGTTGATATGTATACTGAATCCTTTATCAAGTCTGGCTAACCAGGAAGTTTTACGTTGGATGTTAGACATGGAGAAAGCCATTGGACCAACCGGTACACATGATCAGATCAAGGATTATATTTGGAAGACCTTGAAGGCTGGCCGAGTTGTTCCAGGGCACGTATTATTCATCATTTCTGAGTTCTTTGAATTAATTACTTTACAAAGGTACGGACACGGAGTCCTGCGGAGTCCCGACCCGCGATTTATCGCCCTGCAGGAATTCGCAGACACGGAACCTGAATTGCAGAAGAGTCCAATCGTTCAGTTGGTCAGAAAGGTGAAATCAATCTCCCAACTTGCAAGCGAAGAAACTCATGATTGGCAGACATTTGAGGTTGCTCCAGATGTGCTCTTAGAACATGGCAAAGTACGTCATACTTGGTGCCATTTCGTCCACGTCTAAATGTGCTGTTGTGCTCAGACCAAGAATCCTTATCCTAACGTGGACGCAACTTCCGGCTGTCTGCTCTACCATTACGGGCTTACCGAGTTCAAGGTTTGAGAAATTATCATCTTGTCTATAATTCAGTCTAACAAATTTATAGTATTACACTGTAATCTTTGGTGTCTCCCGAGGTGGGTTTCATTAGCTTTGAAAGATTTTTTTTGTCAAACTTGTAATTCTTACAGCCATTGGCGCTTTGACACAATACGTTTGGGACCGTGGTAAGAACTTTTGAAAATGATTGCGTTTGATAATTTATTCATTTCAACCTAGCTCTCGGTCTCCCGTTGGAACGCCCGAAATGTGAGTCTCATATAGTGACATGTCTTGCTTTGCTGATTTCGTGTTCTGCAGCTCTATCGCTCGATGTTCTGGAACACCTCATCAAGAAGTAGATGGGCCGGTCAGATCGTTTAAAATTAAACGCCCTGGCTTAACCTTCCGTAGTATCAGACAGGATCATAGATAGAATAGTGGAAAAATGGAGGGAATTCAGTAACGTTATTGCTCCCAGACTTAAGTGACCAATTCAGCAATCGAGAAATACTAAGGGGGAATTCGGGTATATAGCAGCACCCAGGAACTATGAAAACAACAGGCGGAAGATGATCCAGACGAGAAGATTACGCGCGGAAGATAAGGTGTGGAGAAATGCATCACAAACTTAAAAGCGACGGGGCTGAGCCTGAGGCGGGTAGTTGTTTGGGGGAGGACCAGATCGGGCTTGACTGGGAAATCCTTGCTGCGGTGGTGGATGAATATGAT
>QLPI01026263.1:0-10947 GCA_003314275.1 Chroogomphus rutilus
ATGTTCAGTGGAGAATTTCCCATTCCCCAACAAGTTAACAAGAGCCGAGAGCTTGTAAAATTCAACAAAAAATTATGTAGCCTTGTGATTATCATGCATAGTTAACCTTTTGAGAGCTAATTCAGTATTGACTTATTTGTCCTATGAACCAAAATTGATTTGAAGCTTATCAATAAAAAGATCTAAGTTGCTAGTCCAATAAGGTTCAGTGTTAGAGTCACTGGTTAGATATGGCTCGAAGCATTTCAGTACTGTCCCTTTGAGATAGGAGATTATATAGTTGACTGTTTGCCTATCATCAGTAAACAAATTAGGATGCATTTGAAAATTCATTTTGTATAAAAAGACAAAGCCCTTGAGCTTCTTAGGGTTGGTCCTATCGAAAGGGTCTGGTTCATGAATTTTGTTACATCCATATGTCAGGTGCTTAGAAATAACAATACCAAAAGGATTCCATAGGTTTTCCAAAGGATTCTACAGGGGTCAACAAGATTCCAAGGATGTAGGGGGTTGAGGGTTATAAGGTCAAGGATGAGGAAAATGGAAGGGACAGAGAGCAGATAACGAAGCACTGGAGACTTAGGGTGGTGGTCAGTCGCGGTATTGGACTTGTATGACTAGTCATTTGGGTGTTTGAAGTCATAATATCCTATTTTTATAGTCAAAAGATACGGGGATGTATAGCCATAGTATAGAACAGGTGTCAGACACCAAAAATGCCAACATTGTATGGGCCAAGTACTAATGCAAAAGTACCAACTTCATGATGCTGGCATGGGATCGGCCAAGTCCAGTAGACTAATTGGAGTAGCTTGGCTTCAACATACTCGTACATTGTGCCCTACTTTCCATGTGTGCCACTAATTTCAGAGAAAAGAAGAACTCGAGAGAGTGTCAAGAGTGTCAGCCCAAGTAAGGACTCTAGACAGGAGGATGAAGGAAGGCAAGAACCATATGCTAAGTTAATATTCAGAATGAGGAACTATCTACATCTACATCCATATGCTACTTATATAGGTTAAGAAGTGAATGTAGAACAGGGTGGTGCAAAGTATGAAGAAGGGGATAAGGTATGGAGAGCATGTGGGAGCATTGTCCACAATGCTCAAGAATAGAACAATAAACACAAACAAAAATAGAACAGTAAAATGTTGCTGAGTATAAGATAATAAGAGCATGACCGAAAATAAGATAATAGAGTGTGATCAAATATAAAACAATATGGTCATAACCGAGAATAAAACAATAGAATTGTCCCAAGGTAGAACAGGTCGGGAATGAAAGAATAAATGGGTTGGGAATAGTGGATAATGAATAAAAGAAATGTAAGTGATGAATAAACTGGAAGGTATAGATGATGAATGTACCAAGCTGAGACCAATGTACTAAGTGACTTGTATATGACTTGGTCACCTGCATGTGGACTTAGACATTTGACATTTGGTCAGTACAACCAAGTGAACTGATGCTCGGTACATGTACTTAACAATAGGGTAGCATAAGAAATGTAGGTAAAATAAAAAGATATGGAGACAAGATATGGAAAGTGGATAAATATGTCCATGCATAAGTGAATATACCAAAGCAAAATGAAGTGAGGCATAAAAGAATAAATGAAATGAAAAGGAATAGAGGTTATAATAAACCAAATGGATGTGATGAGTGTATCAAGCCAAGACTGATGTACTGTGTAACTTATGATTTGGCTTACTCATTTGTATATGGAATTGTACAGTAGACATTTGGCTATACAACTGAGTGATCTGAGGCTCAGTAAATTGTACTTTGACAGGATGGACTCAACAAGATTGAGGATAATAGTGATATAGCTTTTTCGGATGGTGAAGTGAGAGTGTGAAAAAACCTTAAACCATAGCAAAGAGTAAATATCCATTGGCCAACTTGGGTTTCCTCCCCATAAAACAGAGGAGAATCGCAAAATTAGAGAGCATATTCGGACGTGACCTGGGTGGAGAATAATCAGAAGGCAGGAGGCTGGATGCACGAAGAATTAGAAAATGAAGAGGGAGAAGTAAGGACCGAAGTTGCAGTTTGGGATCAAGGAAATTTTACGGAAACGCAGGAAGAAAAGATGGGTCCAGGGTGAAGACAGTGAGGACTCCAACAGAGTAATAGGCTTGTGACGTGTATGTGTGAAAAAACAACTCAAAGGTGAAGGAGATATTAAAGAGTTTGCGATTAGAGCCAGGGCCAAGTGATATACACCCCGAATCAAATTCGGATCATGTGATATAAATCGCACTCCAGAGGTGTTCCAATCCATGGGTGTATTATTCTTCGGTCCGGGGGTGCTCTCTATGTCATTCAGTGAAGAATGTAGTTTACTCCCAATATTTCTCTGAGCCTTCGTCAATCCATGGCCTCGAGCTTTAATATATTTTTCTTCCAGTCTCTACACCTTTCGCTCACAAGGTCCCAAAGGTTCCAAGGGGATTTTGACACTAGGCCATAGGCTGTCAGTACAGACTCAACGAAGAGACGTTCGTCTTCTATTCTGGAATATTCTGGAAATCGGTTTCCGCTGCTCTTCAAACCCTTGGACACGACCGCTGTCGGATATTGATGAGCATTCCATATATACTATCTTCACTGATGGGTGGGTGAGGCAGTTGGATTTTGCCAAGCGCACGGTCATTGGGGTCACAGACTCCAAAACCCAAATGAGTTATGTGGGGAAGGTAAGGCAGGAAGTTGCTTAGAGTCTCCTCGTAGTGCGATCTTGAGAAGTAGACCTTGTAGCAGGGGAGAAGGGAGGGGAGTGGCAGATAACATGGTGGAATGATATGACGTGGTATGGAGGAACTCAAAGAGATTAAGGATCATGGTGAGGTGGGAGGGGAGGGTAGCAAAGCATGGAAAAACAGTCAACCATAGCAAAGAGTAAATACCCCACTCCGGAGGTGTCCAACCAAAACCCACGACTACATTCTTCCTCGTGCCGGGGATGCTGGGTCTGTGTGGTAGGGGAAGAGGAAAAGTCAAATTTTAAGTAAAACAGGTAGTCGCATTCATGAAATCCTTGGTCCAGTGTGATTCAGTGAAGAATGTAGTTTGCTTCCAATAATTCTCTGAGCGTTCGTCAATTCATGGCCTCAAGCCCTATTCTATGTGTCCTCCAGTCTGCACACCTTCGCTCACAAGATCCCAAAAGTTCCATTCGTCGTGGTTTGTAGATATAAACCCAACGAAGAGACGTTCGTCTTGTATTCCGAGAATTATTTGTCGCCACTCTTCAAACCTTGGCACATGAAGGTGGGCGGTGAATGTTGGATATAGCACATAAACTATTTTCAAAGGTGGGTGGGTGAGGCAGAGTTGAATTGCGTTAAGCGCAACATCATCGGGGTTATGGATGCCCAAACCCAAATGCGTTATGTTGGGAAGGAAACCAAGGAACTCGCTTAGATTGTGCAACTCATACTCACTTTCAAAGTAGAAGTGGGTCAAGTTCGGCAGGTAGGGGAAAACGACTTCAGAGGCCATTTCATACGTGTTGAGCAAACGCAAATCCCGGAGTCTGGGAAAATTCTCAGGTGAAAGGATCGGCGGCTCATTATCCAGCTGACATGACTTTAGAACAAGGATTTCGATGTTTGTGCATTGCGCGAGCAGCCAAGTCAGAAGAGAGTTGTAGTCAATACGGTCCTCCTCGTTGTCGTAGGGGTAATCATCGCCATCCTGAATGAACCACAGAGAGATATTCCGAACATGTTTCCATATAGTGAAGGATTCATCTGCGACCCGCTCCAAAAGGTTCTTGTTTAATCCATGTATGTCGAGAGTGTGGAAGAGAAGGGGGGTCACCCAACGATTTAATTCCTTGGTAGAAAGTCGAAGATTGCGTGCGGTTTCCGTGTCATCCACAGCGATTTCAACTATCATTCGGATGAGCTCGGTGGGCAGGAGCTGGAAACCTCGATTATTGTCCATTTAGCCTTTCCTTTGACAAACGAAGAGGATCATTATTGGTTTCGTTACTAAAAGGATCTACATGTTACTCACGAGTCGTGTTTAAGAAGGGTTGTGCCAAAGCAAAGGAGAGAAGATACCAAATTCCTCTTGTCTAGTTGTCTGGGAATAACGAAGGAGAACTGGCCCTTGTAAAAAAACGTGACTAATTTTACGTAACGAAATCGCCTACTCTTTTTGGTCTGGCCCGCCCTTCGGGGTCCACAACCAACGTCATCTTCGTCGTGGTCAATTGTCAAGGCGGATGCATCGGTCAGCTGTGGACCTAATTTGGTCCCCCCGCCATCGACGACCGCCGCAACAACCACCGACGTCGACCTTGCCGCAACCGTCGTCGTCGTCTCTCCTCATTATTGTACCCTTGCCGCAAAATAATGAACAAAGAATCGCGCAACGCAAAAATGAGTCTACGCACCACCGCAGGTATATGCGAGACATGCGCTCAAAGGGGACGGACGATTCAAAGCCTTACGATCTGAGCCCTCTGCGATCGATGGTCGCCGCAACACCGACGCGATTCCAAGCCCTACGATCTGAGCCGTCTCCGTGCATTCTCCCCTGAAGCTGACCTTGGCACAGCGGTGATTCGAGCCACCGTTGATGCTAATTGAGGATGGAGGATCTGTTGAGGTCCCGAGATGGCTGCTGTCAACTCATGCATTGATGCAAAACTTGTTGCATGTTCCATGTTCAATATGAGTTCGCGACCATATATTCTCCAAATTGATCGACAGGATGGTCCTGTCCATATAATGAATGATCATCATGCAACCAAATCAAGTTTCGCAAACGCCACATTAACCACGATCCTGTCAATCATGATGATCATCATGCCACCAAATCAAGTTTCGCCAACGCCACATTACTCACGATTACATTGAATCTTGTGACGTCTATATGCATGGCTGTTCATTCTCAATAACAGGTAGATGATTGGTAGACCGCCGGCCTAGCTATAGGCGTTGCCGGTACATGAATAGTTCAATTTCCAACGTCTCGGTTATTGGATACCATTCCCAGATGAAGGCAGCCGGGGGGGGGGGATTATCATGATCCCAACCCCAACCTACGATCGATCCTTGGCAACTTTTCAAGGCACAGGCAGTTGGGATGACGGATTGGATTTGCCCACGACGCTGACCTCAGCAAGCAGATGGTTCGAGTCAACATTGGCAATGATGTATTAACCATGTTTGACCCGAGATGGGTGCTGTTTATCGACATGCCTCTCGATTGATAAACTATTTCGTTCCCAATTTTCCTTCCTTTTGCAAAAAGGGAAATTACAACCATGCTCCTTTTGAATCAATGCATTATAGTGACCAGTCCCCAACAGGCACTCGACTGCCATCGTTGACACCTACATGCCCGAACAAGACAACTTCCCATCATTCATACATGGTACCAATTGTGATATGTTTGCTACATAAATACTATCCGCCTTGGCAACCCACGTCATCGAACCACTTGTCATATCCAACATTCAATTCTCGTACATAATCCATGAGCACGTTCGTCACTACAGCACTCCAATGTTCACCGTTCAACACTCTCAAACGACATCACCGTCGAACGGGTATACCACACGAACCATGGAGGATTCGACGGACACAACGGAATGCCGCATGATTACGCCTCCTTATCAATAACGGGCCCCCTTGTCCGCACGTGGCCAGGAAGATCCAGATCCAACAACGCAGAACCTCCCCTCACCTATCTCCAAGTTGCCCGTGGCACGCACGTTTGCCCGATTGCTCGTGTACAATCGCATTCGGATCTCGCAGCTTATCTTCCTGTTGAATAAATCATGACTGTAACATGCATTATGATCAGAACGGCTACGCATCGTTACCCTGAGCTTTTTTTATGTTTACACCTATGTACGGCTACAAAGAATGAGATGAGAGAGACAAAGCAAGCCACAATATTGACACAATGTTGACACAATGTTACGTGTGCCGAACATCCAAGATGTAGGGCATAATGCTTAAGGTGTGATCGCAATGTGGACCGACCATGGAAGTGGAGGGAAGAAAAAAAAGACGAAGGGAGACAAGGGTGTCTGGAAGGCAAAAAAAACGGTGTGCATGAACATATACCTGAGGGGAAAAAGAGGAAGAGGACGTAGCGTGGCATGAACATGACGTGACGTGATGTGGACATGGATAAAGAACCATGGATGAGATAGTCCTCCAGCAGTATAGGGCCACAAAATGAGAAGGAAAGCAAGAGAAAGCACATGCACAAGGGAAATCATAATTGATCAATCGTGAGCAAAGAAGCAGAAAAAGTTCTATGCTCCGCCTCTCAACAGAAAAGAAAATAGAATCAAAAGGACGATAAATTGTCCCCCGCTCACTCACACTTCAAAAAGCCCGTCCAATACTAACAGGCTCTAACCGCATCATCATCGGCGGCCACTGTCTCCCTTGCCTCCTTCTCTGGCCATTATCTCCACTCTCCAGCCCACCATCCCTCTCCTCTATGCACCCACCATCGTTCCTATCCCCATCTCGCTCCCCACCCCCACTCTCATAATCATCATGCTCACCTCTCTCCTGAGCCTCTACCTCAGTCTCAGCCTCCGCCTCCGCCCGCCATGCCATCCAATCCCTAATATACGCTGTCAGCTCCTCCGCGCGGTGCGACGCCTCGCGCTTATAGTCGTCCATCATGCGGGTGCGCGATTTGGAGGTGGGGGCGGGTTGCGTGTGCGTGTGCGTGTTGCTGCTGTTGTATGTACTTGCAGAGGAGGAATGGGAGTGAGTATGAGACAGTGTATAATGATATTGCCGCGCGTGCTCAGTGTGCGCATTCCAAGAGTCAGGCTGCGCGATATCATACGCATCTGCGGGCGACATGGATGACGTGGATAAAGCTGCGGTTGTTGCTGTGCTTGATGCAGGGTTGGGGGGATTGTTTAGCCATTTAGGAGAGGTAGAAATATTGGGTGACGTGGGTGACGACGACGGGGAGAGGGACGTGTGTGATGAACCTCCAGACATGCGTGATGAAGATGAAGTTGAGACCCTAGAAAGGTGAGATGATGTGGAGGCGATGGATCCACGGGATGTGGGGCGAGATGAACTTGAAGGTGGTGCTAAGGCAGTACTCGAGGGGGGACGAGAGGCTGTGCTTGAAGTGGGACGAGAGACTGTGCTTGAAGAGGGACGGAAGGCTGTTACTGAGGCGGGACGGGAGACAGTGCTTGAAGGGGGACCCGAGGCAGTGATTGAAGTGCTGGGGGAGAGTGTGCCCACAGATCTTGATGTACCTGCTGACAGGGTCGATAGAGAGGTGCGTTTAAGGGATCTGGGGGAGGAAGATGGGGAAGTGGGGATGGGGTGACTATGGGAGGCAGTATTATTGGATTTCAAATAGTGATGATGATAGTCGGAGTGGTAGTCGGAATGGTGGCTATGTGATCCCCAATTCGAGTTGGAGGTTGGATGACCAGAAGTACTGTTCCCATTCCCATTATGACCATGGACCCCGGTCGTGATCGTCGTTGTGGTGTACACTTTGGGGTCCGTAAGTGTCGCAAAAGCGACCGCCGCATTCTCCCTCACGAGCGTGCTCACGAGCAGCGGGCGGTGTGAGAGGATATTGCGTATGGTGTCCATGGCCCAGAAGCGGATGCAGAACCAGCGTTCGGGGATGCTGCGTCTGGCGAAGGGTGGATGAAGTCGGGTCAGTTATGTTTCGAGAAAGTAAGGATGTAGCCATCAACCCCGGTCCGCACGCTCACCTAAACACACCCAACAAGGACCTCACAATAGTCGGTTCGACAACCCTCGCAACCCACTCATGCTCCGACAAAAACGCCAGCGCCCTTAAGGTGATCGACACATCCTCCCAGCGCACTTGGTGGACCAGAATCTCGGGTACAAGCATCGAATCGAGGGCGATTAGGAGGGACTGCAGCCCCGTGGGGCCGAGGACCGCGTCTTTGAACCAGGGGAGCTGGGAGGCGCAGAGTGCGAAGAGTGCGACTTCCCATGGGCGGGAGGGCGTGGGTGTGGAGGCGGACATAGTGGTTGTTCTGGAGGCGGGCATAGTGGTTGTTCTTCTGAGGGCGGTGTCGTCAGAGATTGTGTACATATTTAAACCGCGAAATGGGCTCACTGTCGTCTGCGCACGGCTAGCTCCTTGATGGCGACGAGCTCGCCGTCCGTGAGTTCCCGGAGGGTCATGACCATCTCGACAATGCGGAGGAGGTCAACGCCGAGCCAGCCATGCTGAGCGATGCACTTGCCGTAAGCGAGCTCGCGAGCGACGACGCGGATGGTGGTTGCGGCATTTTCGGGGTCCTGGACGGTGGTGAAGAGCGTGAAGGGTGTGCGGGTGAGTGCGTTGATAAGCTCGTGCGCGAGACTGGCGGCGGGGGGGTCGGAGTCGGCGATGCGGGTGAGCACACTGGCGGGGTATGGGGGTGAGTGTGAGGTAGATAAATGAGAAAAGGGGCTGCGCACATGGGGATCAGGCATATTTGAACCTGGATGAGGAGGAGGGAGGTCTCAGCCGTTTGGGGCATGTTGGGAAATGAGTGGAGCCATTGCTGCACCTGGCGCCCGACGGCGTAGGACAGCTTATTGATGCGTGGCGGGTAGCATTGTCTTGTGGAGGTCAGTCGCATACAACGTAAAGAAGGAGTCGGGCGCCGCACCTCGCCATCTCGAGGGCATCGCCGAGCATTTCGGACACCTTGTCCCGCTCCTCAGCGCCGAGCCGGGGATGGCTCCGCTTCTGCCACTCTTTCACGCGCGTGAGGTGCGCATTCGCGCGTTTTGTGATGACCGCGCTGTGGAACGTGTCCATGCTCTTGTCCCCGAGCCAGCGGAACGCGCTGCCCAGCCCCCCACCGCCGGAGCCCTGCATGCCCTTGCGGGGGCGCGGCGTCGCGGACGACGAGAGCGAGCTATACGGCGACCACACAGAGCGCTCCGTCTCTGCTGTGCTCGTCGTGTCCACGCTCAACGCACCCATCATATCCGAGATGTCCGCCATCCCTTCTGCGTCGTCGCCCGGTGCGGGCAAGGTCGTCCCCGTGTGCGTGTGTGTGACCGTGGCCGTGCACGTCGACGTGCTCATCATGGCGGATGCGGGTGCGGGTGCGGGTGCGGGTGCGGGGGGGAGGACGTGTGTGCGATAATCGCAGGCGATTACATTTAACTAGATAGCAGCATTCGCGAAGCACAGGTCCACATTTCTGCCGTGTCATACCGTGGCTGCCTCCGATTCACGGCCGCACAGGGGCGTACCCCGCGCCAGCCGCACGTTCCTCCTCCCGGGCGGCCACGCGCTGCCCCTGCCGACCCTGCCGACCATGGGCGCCCACAACGCGTCCATACGCCCATACACGTGCGTCAGATTGACCACGCCCATTCGCTGCCTCCGCCAGAAACATTGCCAGCTGGGAATTCATCGCCGCGTCTGTCAACGTGCCAGGCAGAGTGGTCTGCACAGCTGGCGAAAAAGTAGATCTCATTCACGCTCAATTAATTAACCCTTCTTATATCAGCACCGACCTTCCTACCCATCACCGCTCGCTGTACGCCCACTCTCCTAACATTCAAACGAGCAGCACCCTCCGGATATTCCCTATTCGGGCCCTGATTATACCCTTCAGATCCATCTGGGGATGCCCCCGGCGACGTTGCGCGGGGTTTAGAATCGGCAAGAATCGGGTATGACCAGTGTGGGTAGGCAAGGATCGGTCCGTGTGGTTACTGCAAAAGCCCATTAACTGTTGACCTTGTCAGCTACGATGTCCTATGTAACTTAGCCTTGGTTGCCTCGGAAAAATAGCATCTTACCCCCCAACCGCAGTCTCACTACCACGTAGCATTTCCGGATGAATTTCAAGTTATTTTTCTTCGTCCAATTCTTAGCCTGAGACGCTAAGGTCCGTCCGACACAGCCTTCCGCATACTTATAACCCATTCCCCATTCATACGTACATACCATCGCCAAGTCCCGATTCCAATCTCCCGACTCGTCCACTACACCTTGCCTGTAAGGCCTGTTCCTACTGATATAGCACGTGACAACATTACACAATAACACATTTGGGATTCCAATGGAAACATCCTCAGAAACTTTCCATTGGACTCCTGACTCCACGTAGTTTGATAATTCAACAAACAACCTTCCATGTTTTTACTGTCTGCTCAACCGTCATCTACAACTCTAAAAGGAGAATGAATTAAATGGTTCGAATTACAATGTACGAGGTACAGCAATTCAAGAACGATGAATGCATGGCATATTGTCAATGGAACCCTATGGGAGTCAAATGACAAAAAGTCATAAGAGTACACGAGCTAGGTGTTGAAGTGAGAAGGAACTGCTGGCATCATCCTGAGATTGTTGGCCCCAAGGAAAAATATCCATGTTGAGAACCAATCAACACTCAAATAAAAATGTTCATTACACTTAAACCCACATAACAATCCCAATTCGAGGTTGAAAATAGTAGATTCTATGCCATACAAAAGCTTATTGACATACACAAATCGGAAACAAAAACACTTTGTCAGATTTTGGTCAACTCCAATGCCACTGAACACCCAGTACACTGGTACCAAACATCTGAATATCTGCACAACCCGAACAATGTCAATTCCTCAAACTCCATGTTATGTTCCTGGTTTATAATTTCCCCCCATATCGAGACTATAATCACCTTTTTGTTAACCCCAACCTAAAATACTGGTAATTTTTCTATACAATTCTGAAACTTGGATCCAATATACTCCCATTATGTTTTTGTTGTTGCTCTGATTTAGGGCTTCTTTCCTAGGCTTACAATCACCCCAAGAAGTGTCTATCCATCCAGACTTCTATACTATACTTTGGTTCAATATTGACTTAGTTATCCTACATACTTTTCTGAACATTCACAACTCCACAGCTCCAAGATTAGGGCCTGATCATCTAGGAGGGCATAACATATAA